>JAPYZD010000047.1:0-109651 GCA_030522725.1 Ichneumoninae sp. B BG-2022a
GGCGATCACCAGCGAGACTTCGGACCCGGGATTCGAACCCGAGAGATTTGACAGTCTTTTTGGTTTTGCCAGACCAGGGCGCTGTCCCCTTCCGTAGACTTACTGATTTAAGTGGGATCCGAACCACTGTTTTGCAGAAAAAACACCACAGAAAATTCTTGGTGCTTGCCGGGAATCGAACCCGGGCCTACTGCGTGTGAGTCGCGCTCCGATCCACTAGGCCACGCTCACCCTTGATGTAATTTCTATTTTTGTTCTTTTTTTTGTCTTTGCACCAGTAAGTCATCTCGAACGGAGCATGACATTTTATTCCAGCGATTTAGCTGTTCATGATCGAATGAACAAAAAAAACGCACCTATACGTCTTTTTCATATCTTAATAAAAAAACCTTTTATAAGAAGTGCCCGGAAAGAGATTCCAAAGTCAAAGCCGTAGCGAGCTTGACGAAAAAGGTGGAAGAACGGAACGGCGCATTTTTTTATGTCTCCGGTTATGCTTCGAGCCAAGGATGTTTTACTCGCGGCAAGCTTCGCGGATATCGTGAGTGAAGAGCTCAGGATGATCGGGCTCGGTACTGTTATGTGTGCAACTCTACGGCATCCCGCGAACGAAATAAATAAGAAAAGAAAAAAAACGAAGGAGGCCATCTTTCACTGGTCGTATACACAGACGCACACACACGGACACATACGCACACATACGCACACACACGCACACGCACACACAATGAAGAAATCGTACAGAAAAAGGCGATTTTGCGCAGCGGTAATAAATATCGCATGGTTGCCAGCGTGCGTAGTGTATCGATACCGGAAGTGGGCGCGGGAGCGTTATAAAAAGTGCGGTACAACATGCGGCAAGATACATCAAGCACCGAGGCGTCGAGAGCGATCTTTCTTCCGTGTCCGATCGATGGTACACCCTTTGTTGCCGTTATCGTCGACGATCACGATATCAGGGTAAAAAAATTCCACGTATTCTTAGGATTCTAGTCTGTCCATCCGTGATTTTCTCGTTATACTCTTCGAAACTAACTCTGTCGATCGCTAAATCTCGTTTACACTATTTCCGATTTCAATTTTCATTGTTCGAGCGAATGAAGAATTCTGGCGGTAGGGGAGAGCGGGGCAAAATGGCACAGCGGGGCAAAACGGGATAATGAGAAAAAACGCAAGTTTCCAATAACTTTTTGATGGTGGCGATGGTGGTACGTGAGGCAAAACGGGTTTGAAAATCCGGATGTATCGTTGGGACAAAATGGGGCATCCAATAATCATTGGAAATTTCATTTTTGTCCTCATTGTCCCGTTTTGCCCCGGTCTCCCCTATTTTTATATTTGATACTATATTCACGAGATTTCTTTTTTAGACACTAGTAATGTTTCCTTTGAGTGGTCCAATGACGCATCTTTACTCGATAATAATACGAGTGGAATTATTTTGTCTCTTCATGCGAATGTTTGTATGTACTAATGGTACATACAAACCATTCGCATGAAGAGACATGGTTTTAATTGTAAAACTGATGCATCAAAGTATCTCGATGGTAGACGCATCCTCGTCGCGAACAAGGTAACGAAAATGGAAGTCTTATATATATGTATGCATATCTATATCGTGAGAACTTTCGCGTTTCTCCGTCGTGGCCTTTGATTACAGCGAACTGAATACTGGAGACGCCGCCGGATCGCGTTGGAAGCGCATTAAAAGTTATAAATGAACGCGAAGCAGCATCAACGAGAGCGAGTAGGTTGAACTCTACCCTTGGTGGGTAAATCTCGATGGGAGATGACATCACCGAGTGGAGAGAATTCTACACCTCCCCTTAACCCCTCCCCCCAGCGCAGTTGGGGCGTTATGTAGTTGAAACTTCAACGAGAAACATGTTAGCGGGTACGTACACTCTACATGCATACAGGGTCGCAGCGGAAATTCCCGTTCGTCGGCTTACAAAGACGCGCATACTCGAGCAGGAAAAGGCCGGTTCGGAACATCCTACTTGTACTTTTTGCCGATAAATGCAACGATT
Source organism: Ichneumoninae sp. B BG-2022a (assembly GCA_030522725.1). Lineage (NCBI taxonomy): Eukaryota > Metazoa > Arthropoda > Insecta > Hymenoptera > Ichneumonidae > Ichneumoninae sp. B BG-2022a. Next base: position 2,031 of record JAPYZD010000047.1, read on the forward strand.
ATCGGCAATATATGGCTTGTCAACCTCCAGGAAAAAACAATTCTACCAACGACGCTCTTAAAAACATTGTGATTTAAGACCTCGCAGTGTCATACTAAGCTGCTTCCGTCCCTGATTAATTTTGTGCGCGTGTTCCGACTTGCCCCGTGGCCCAACAAGCCTCGGCCGCCTCTAAGCAGCAATGCAATCTCCCACAAAGAGATTCGGTGATTGTGCGATGCGTACTGTGGTGGATCTACAGTCTGTAGATCACAAGCGATTATTTCCGGACGATATCGATCATCTGCCCGCCGGTGTTTCTATCAGGGGACTCGGACAAAAGACCGGGGTTTATCGATTTCCGGTATAGCACCGGTGCATCCGCTGCTGTTGGATTCGCCGGATCGGGGAGCGCCCGGTACGAGACGTTAATCAGGACGTCGTCGGTGAATCTCACCTAACAATTCGAATACGTTCCGGGCCTTCGTCTACACTAATGCCGGGATTTCTGTTCAATCCCATATATACATAAACACTCACACACGCTCACGGTAGAGACCGGCCAATGGACTCTGTGGATAGGGGGGTTGCCATTGAGACATGGTGGGCTGTACCGCCACGATCGCCTCGATAATGCCGAAGCTCCGAGCCAATGGAACCGAGACCTCGCGGAAATTACGGTGCAACGGTTGTTCTGATCCGGGGTACTGGCTAAATTACGACTGCGGGTACCTGTGTACGCGTCACGTTGGCACCAAAGAACATCATGCTGGTAAATAATGGGGTGTCGTCCGGAGGGGTAAAACATTGGCACTAACCGTACCGATGCACCGTTCTCCGTGTGGGACTCGTACGTGCCGATGAGGACGTGCATTACGTCCTCATCGGAACGTTGTTACTCTTATGTACTTATTACCTGCATTACCTCATCTACTTATCACCGATCTCGGCAGCTTTTATCGCCAATCCCAGAATATAGAAAAAACTAAGTGCCATGTTAACAATAAAAAAGTACTTTGAAAAAATTGAACTCCTTCCACAATTTCTTCCAATACTGCAAAAACAACTATCACAGTTTTTCGAGTATGCCAACAAGCATGAGATGATGTCGGGTTCACAGGAGTCTCCGTATAATAACGCCGATGCCCGAGCCCTGTTTCCGACAGCATGTCATACGTCATAAGGTACGACGCCGGGGTTCGATAGATCGTGGCTGGGATAGTCTTAGGTAATGCAATAGCGTTATCGTGATCTCCGTTCACTTGTCATGTGTAACGTGTCCGCTCCCGTATATTCCGAAGATCAACGGTGCGCGTACGCATTGATAGGGAATTTGCGAATTAGACCATTATTACTGGCTATCCGTTAGTGTTCCTCATCTTGGGGTAATACGGACATTCTACTTCAACGTAGTAATGCAGGTCTTCCAAATAGTCATAAAAATGATGAAATATTTCTCAATGGGTATATTGAATTTTTCGTTAATAACTCAAATTTTCGATATCCTCAATGAACCGCAAACAACGCGTATACATCGGGTGAGGTAATGCCTCTATCGATCGCTCAAAATTCGAGTAATTTCTGCCGTCCCCCAGTTAGCTCGTTCGTTGTGCCACAGGCTATAACGTTTGTGCAAAGTTTCTCGACTGAGCTATATAATTCCCAGATGCGATACGAAGTCGGGTGAGTCCATGAAGCTCGTGGGAGTGAGACGTCAGCGTGCCAGCCTCGGACACGTCTTCAGACCGGGATAATACTTATGAAGGATCCGACAAGTATCGTCGTAGTCCAGTTGTTCGCCGGTTTCACTTTGTTGTATGCCAAATTAGTGAAACTGCCACGTAGTTTTGCAGCGTGCGGGAGACGTTTATGGGCGCCTATATCCGAAGGAAGTTCGCAAAGCGAGCGGCGCACTGTGCAGGTGGCATTGTTCCTGGTGAACCTGAAGGTCTACGTGCAGCGTATCCTGGGAGGCGAACGTTTGCCGTTGGTTGACGATACAACGACAACGTAGAACTACGGCTAACCAGCGACGGTCATCTTGAGTAAGCCGTCCGGAACGGTCTTAGCTACCGTCCGGAACGGTCTTAGCTACCGTCCCACGGTAGCCACAATTGCCCGAAGCCTGAAGGACAAGCTCCTCCATAATTCCGGTAGTAAATCCAGCCTATCAGCAGCGAACTGTATACACCCTTCATCCGAAGCAGCAGCACTGCCATCAGAACCACCCTAACACTGTATGATGAGCTTCGACCTCGAACAATATTGACTTGGAGACTCGGAGCTAATAATGATGCGACGGGAAGGTTTGCCCGATGAAGTCGATCTGTTGGGATTACGCAAGTGCTGTTATTGTGAGTAACTTTCACGAGTCCCACCATTCCGGAATAAAAAATGAGGGCTTTGACGACATGGGCATCCAGTTTTTTGTATCCCCCGATGAATGTGTGTAGTTTCTTGCTGCATATGCTGCAGGTACGGAAAACCAAATTGCACTCCGTAAGTGAATCCAAGATTTCGGTGTAGTCACTTGCCGCCGCTGCTCTATCTCTTTAATTCGCCTCGCTCGAGTCTTCCATGCAGTAGATACTCGACGTCACTGTTAGGTGGGTACTTCGTCCACAAACTGCGGGGGTTGCCCTTCAGCCGCTCAGCACGTAGGTGGACTCCTAGCCAATTCTGAAGTCACACATCCAAACAGCAGAACACGCGACACCCAAGAGCTTTTGTTTAATTAATAGCAGCCTCGCGAAGTCACTTTTTCCATGAAGACAGAACACATTCAACGTAAATCCGGCCTGCCCGAGGACGATGAAAAATGTCTCGTATCGTGAACGACGCGGTCTGAGTGCGTTTCAGTTTCCTTCTTTGTTTTCTAGGCGTGGCGTTCTGTTGAGGATTATGTCAATTTCTTTTGTTATTCACACTCGTAGATCCAGTATTTTGCTACATCTTTGCATTCTTCCCATTAACTCTAATGGAAAAAAGAAATTGTAATTTGCGATCGTAATAACGCTTATTGCGACCGTACGTTTGTGCTTTTTCCTATTCGAACTCTTCGTTCCCCAGTCCGGCCGTTGGACTGGGGAATCAGCGGAGAAAGTAGATTGCACTCGGATCGAGTGGAGATTTAGAGATCATTACGAATCCGGTAAGATCTTCGAGACGGACGAGGAGGAAGTGCATCAAAGAACCGGTGTGTGAGTGGCAGACCTGCACGGATATACAAATATGGCCTATAGGATGATTGGATTTATCGGATCGGCAGATTGCCTGAGAGATACGAGCGCCGTCATTTTTTTCATTTTCTACTTTCCCTCCATCCTTATTTCAATATTCTTTTTTTCCTCTCGTCGACTCCCATTTTCCAGGGTCTTCCCAGAATTCGATCGTTCGAGCATAGTGCAAATGTATATAGACATATATTATTTTTCACGTTATGCATTGATGAAAGTTCGACGAGTTCCATTGAAGTGTGATTTCCACCGACGTAGTCTGTTGGAAATTTTAAAGCATTATAACGGGCCTGATAAAGGCTTGTGAGGCTATTATCAGACCTTTTTTGAACCTAACCCGAGCCTGAAGTAGCACACGAAAAATTCTACTTGGACAAAAGTTCTATTAGAAGGCCAATTGGCCTTCTAGTTGCTCGCACGGATTTTCGTAGTCTTCGCCTGTTCTCTCCTCGTGGAGGTCCATTCGAGGCTGATGCAAAAACTCCGCTCGGATAACGCTCTTAAAAACTTATCCTTCGAGTTCTCCCCCCGATTAAGCTCAATTGGCCGTTACAAAATGGGATTACTCGTCGAGATTGGCCTCAACTACGGATCGCATGCCTCCTACGGCTCATCACGGCACTCTCTTCCAGTCCCCTCCCTCTCCCCCCTCCCCCCCGCGTCACGTCACTTAGTCACATTAACGAAGTGATTAAACCGTCAATTATACCAAGCGCTCGAAAGTTTATTATCTCTAACAGATTGTGTCGGGATTGAGGTAAAAAAAAGGAAAAAATGGTAAAACGGGCAGGGCACGCGCTCATTCAACTTGCCTATTTGTTCTAACCATATTATTTTTAAAGCATCCGCACAAGCCGCTTTTACTGCCTCGTAAAAGAACGACCGTATTCGTCAGGCAACGGCACAGCTTTATCTCACAGCTTTGTTATCGACCATTTGCTTCACAAATCTTGTAATGCATATAAACATATATATATATGTATTGTGAAGTTTATAGTTTACCGTGCTGACGTCAACGTCAAATGACAAAGTACTATCGCAGCCGCTTCTACAGCTTTAGAATAATTTTTATATCTTGAACTCGCATGTTATAGCCTGGTATTTTTTTCGACACCGCTTAATTGAGGACTTCAGTTAACTCATATAGCGATTATGGTCTCGTACGGACAGGCGTGCAATGAAATTTTTCGTTCCATACTGGAAAAGTCCAGGAAGATAAGCTCTACAATAAAGTCAGTGGTGTACGAAGTGCCAGTTTTACAGTTTTAGGCTTAAAAATGGTCCAAGCTATTATTTGTCCATATTATCCATATTTATATTGACCGGCTTATCTCTGGTAGAAATTTTAACGTTCTACATCCGAGTTCTATCTAGTCACGCCCCGATGTAACATTCAAAAATTTCTACCAGGGGTCCCGTTAAACGAAGTAGAATCCTTTCTGAAATCCTTGCTATTATTCAACCCTCTAAGGCACCCAGAGTCCTTTCAATTCCGCGACGCCTTCGCCAGCGATTGCATAGAGCCGCCCCCAGAGGCCAGCTACGATTTACTATTCTGAATGCAGTGGAAGGTCAACGACTTTAATACCAACAGGAATTTCGTGCGGAATACGTCTTAAAATATACTCGCGTATAAAACCGGTTTTTCCAACGTTTCCCGGTATCACCAAAGGATAATTTACCGAACAGTCGGCGACAAAAGGTCGACGAGAAAAACAAGTTAAAGTCCCGTTGCATGCCGAAAGCAAAGTGCACACTGCAACGCAAATTTCCGTCTCTGGTCGCAAACGCTTAATGGCCAAGGCAGCCCACCCCGAGCTTGGAGCCACCCCTGCCGTTGACCAATTACAATTTCCAGAGAGTCCCCGCGTATCCAACGGAGAAGATTGCCTTTCGCCCGCGGGTAACAAGCCACTTTACTTTTACTGTTTCTCAAACGGAGAACCAGTGAGCGGTGCTACCGGAGAACAGCTACAGCCCCGACAAGGCACGTCTGTTGGCGTGTCTCATGCGACACGGAAAACATACCTGGCTCCTGATGGGGCATTCGACGATTTAACTTTAGTCAGCTTCGCGAAAAAGATTTCTTCATGCGTGAAACGCAATTGGACATCGTTACACTTTCGTGACGGATGATTACTTATTTGGACTTGTCTCGACTCCGTCATAAGTGCCGGAGCACACTACATAGATCGGTCCACTTTGAAATGAAATTGTTTTTCAGAATTCTTGGTGAATTATACCGTAAAGCCGTCATTGCAAATGACGTCAACCTAATAGTAGTAGTGATCGTATTTATTGATAATGTTGCGCACGGTGCGAACATCGATACATGCAAGACATTATTAACAGTATGTATTTGAATTTTTATTGGAAACGGGCCATCGACCTAAGTCCTTCAGCCCCTGATTCGCTTTTTTTGTACAGGTGCGTTCGTTTTCGGTGGGAAAGTATTATTTAAATTAAATGCTTAGGTATAGTTTGCATCTTCGTTTGCCATTCTCCCGAGCTGTTGGTATGTGGTGAGTACAGGGTCAACCTAATAGCTTGAATATAAACAGACCAAATACCAGAAAATGAAAAAAATCCTCTTCTTGCCCCAAGAATTATTAAGAAAATTTTATTTACATTGGTAACAATTTCGCGACACCAGTAAATTTTTGGATTTTCGTTGTTGTTTGCGAACTGTGTAGAAACGCGAGTTACATCATCGTCTGACATAGCATTAATCATGAGCATTTTAGTTCCCGGATTTGGTTTGTTTTACACGCATCGTCAGCCATGAAAGTTCATAAACGCTGGGACAGGAGAAACTGGAACGCCACATTGCACCAAACTGCATAGTCGAATAACCCTCGCCCGCGGTGGGCGAAGTTTCTCTCGAAGATCTTCCAGACCTCCCTAGATGAACAGGAAATCCTGTGGATTCAGGGTAAAACCTTCGGAGTTGGTGAATGCGAGCGCTCGCGCCCTCGCCAGAGGGTTAACCGCATAGACCGATACAATTTCTCGGTCTCTTCCACCACCCGCCACCGCCCCCCTTTCTCGCGCACCGTACGGTTAACTCCGTAACAATCACAGTTTATCCTTCGCGAATTGAGTGCTCGTAAACGGACTCTCTCCAGAATCAGGCGAATCAAGCGAGGCTTACAGTTATACCCATCGCGAATGTCTTACTTCCCGTACTCGACGATTTTATTCATAGCATGACTAATTCGATCCTCTCAACGATAAATATATATATATATATTTTTCCTCTCCGTACATTCGCTTATTACGCAGTGAGTAGTCAGTCGAAAAATAACTTACACTGTCGGGCGATGGAAATTCAATAAAATAAATTGCTTCGAGGTGAAAAAAAGACTAAGTTTGTCGGAATGAAATGCGGCTCTCTAGGGAATAAGAAGGTCGAAGGAAGTGCAGGATAACTCTGAGAATTAATGATAAGAGAACTTCGCATAGATTGTTAAGCCATCGCGGAATGAGCGGATGTTGGAAAATAGAATGAAGACACTAGAAGACGCCCATCGGAAGAAACGCCTCGTTATTTCGTAATTGTCAACGAGAAATCGGCATCCTTTCACTATTTAATGCAGCCAAGTTATAACGAATGCTCGTTACGTTTCTCACGTTTTCGACGACGATGGACAGTTCTGATAAATAAAAAAAATAATAATAATGCAGAAGAATCCGCAGACGGAGGGAGACGGTCAAGTTATTTTTCGCACTCTTGTCCGCGCGAAACGCGTACTAATCTCAGCGTCAATTATTTTTATTTTCTACAAAAAAAAAATTCCTCTCTTAACGAAGAGAATGTAAATCTTTTGAATACCCACTTCAAACACTTTCCTCATAAAATTATGTAAATTTAAATTCGCCCGATTATCATGAAGTTTGTTCGTCACTACTGTTAACCATAGTGAAATCCGGCAAAGGATTTTCCTCCGAAATGTCGTAAACTCGAATTAAAATGGGACCGCCAGGTTGAAAGCGTCAGTTTGCCCTGCACACACACATTTTCTCATATACATATATACACATATATATCTCCTCTCGTTGATCTTGAGCTCGCGGCCGCAATTCTTAGCTTATCTTTTTCTCGCCTTCAAGCTCCGCACCGCCGTGAAAGATGAAGGCTTTTCATTCTATCGGATTGAAGACACGACGGGGGCGTCGGAAGACTCTCCGAATGCCCCGCCTCATTTCGACGGAGCGTTATGGCTCGAACGTTACGAGTTAAAGACCTCTCGGGGGAAGAGAAGGGTGCCCGAGCCCGGGCATTGTTAAGTTTGTGAGGCGAAAGACTTAAAAATTCTAGTGGATCACGAGAGCGTTTGCCATCCGGGACAGGAGAGACGGTCGCGCTCGGCCACTCGCGCGTCCACGTTTTCCATCCAGCTTCCTCCCCTGCCTGGTATATTCTTTTCACGAGAGTTGCAAAGACGGTGGTACTACTGCTCTGGAAGGGGCTTGCGGGGGTGGAGGGGGTAAAAGGGCTGCTGGCCTCCGTCGCACTTGCAGCCCGTGTCTCTTCACAAGGGATGACGGAGAGCTAAAAGCGGAGAGACGCAAAATTCCACGACTATCTCTAGCTCGTGCCTAAGGGTCGCGTTCTTCAAGTTCTCTACGTGTGGCGCGCCCCGTTGAAAATGTCGTCGCCGTTGTAGTCGTCTTCACTCGTCTTCGTCTTCGCCGCGGCGCTGAGAACGAGATTACTGTAACACTGAAGCTAAGAATTCTCATCTTCCGGATATTTTTTTTTAAGTGGATGGGTAAAACATGTCCACATTCTCATTTCATTAACCCTCTCGATATCTATTTTTTTAACTCAATGAAAGTTCGCTATTATAAATGGAAGTTTATCATTGACTGATAGACTAATCAATAATTTGTGCGATAAGTTAGCATGATAAATGGATGTTTTTTTTACATGCGAAACAAATGTTTTTGTAGCATTTATTTTTCCATATAAATGGAATTTTATTATTAACTATCAGACGAATTAATGATTACGTGATTAGTTGGCGAAACCAATGAATGATTTTTTTTTTCATTTGCCAAACAAATGTTTTATTTTTTTTTTACCTTTGGGGACACAATGCCGCAAGGGTTAAATAGAATTTTTCAATCCATTAAAATGTTTAACTCCCGACTGACGGTTCGAACGAGATCGGCGAAAAATGCAGTTACTTCACGTATGTAAAAGCCTCGTGTGTTTAATATGGGTTGCGTATTGTACGACGGGACTCCGTTGTTACGAATATTTCGTTATATTACCAGACCATCCACTGGTATCCAGTTGTCCGTCGAATCATTCTATGAATACCCTTGCTCATGCCTGTAGCCGTCGAGAGGCAACGTATCGTTTGAATTTGTTTTAGCCATGGCCGGTAAAGCCTTCAAAGCCTTCACGAGCCACTGAAGCGTCAAACTATCCTTTCAGCAGTGCGGAGAAAGTTTAGCGAGGTACATACAATTGCATGGTGGGCTTGAGGTGAGCTGTCTCGCACACACGAATGCATTTCGCTCGCGGTCATGAGGTATTTTTCGACGTCCAAGCCCGACACACACGCACACGCGAATTTACGCGAGCAACCCTCTTTTAATGGAATTCGCTGAGATAGGAACTGAAAAATGAGGATTGCCCAAAACTCCGTGTGGATTGAAGTAGGACTGAAACAATAGAAACTCCCAAAAAAACTGACCACAGGAGACTTGATAGTCATTCGGCTCTCGTGTACGCGATAAGTTGAATCTTTCAAGATTGTTTGAAACTTCAAAAGTTCAAATAATTTGATGCTTTATACTCAGGGGTATTTTGGATCGGTGAGTTAGAGTCTGAACTCAAAATTCAGAAATTGAAAATGGTGGGTCTATAGTAGATACCAAATTTCAAGTGAAATATGTCCGGAAAAATGTATGCTTCAAAGGGTGAAAGGCCTTATGAATTTCATAGAAACAAACTTTTTCTTTAATGAGAAAATATAACGTACCAAAAACATTCCAATCTCGAGTTCTCCGTAAATGTTCGATTAAATTACGTAATTCTATTATAAATCAAGTGGATTTTTTTGTGACAGTTTTTCTTTGCATCGATAACAAACGATTCCGCGACGCTTCGATGTAAAGAAAACGAGGCCGACCTTATGTTCAAACAAAGTTGGTTGCGAACGGCTCCTCGGGGACACTACCACCCTCTGCCACTCTCCCACTCCACCACTCTTACCGATTTTCTTCCCTTGTATAAATTGCAAAGTTGTAGATTCGTCCCCCGAGTTTTTGTTCTCTTCCCAGAACGTCGTTCGATTGCCGTAGAAATGGCAGTTTAATAGCTTTCCGAAAAAAAGAAGAAAATCAAAAAAACCCTATGGAGCAGGATAGCGAATTTTAACGACAGGCGAGGGTCACCGACGCGATGACAGCGCGAGAAAGGGAATAAACGCTCAGGGTACGTTGAGGTGGTGACGGGATATATCTACTTGGAACGTTGAAATGAACATCTCTATGTGCGCGCCGATGCATGCCCGTCGGGTACGTACGGTCTGTGTGCGAAAATGCTCTTCACTCAGTCGTCGACGATTCTGTGAGGGCCCCGGTTGATCGCTCCTCGGGGACTTGCTGACCAATTCCTGTGGTCGTGCCTCGAGAATCCATCGATTTTCACAGGATGTTGAACACACCAACGAGCGTCGCGCTATCACCCCAGTCCAACAAAGTCAGTCTGCTACGAGCCACCGGGGCTTCAACGGCCCACCCGCAAATAAACCTAATCACGTGTAGGACTCGCCGCCGGCCGAGTGTTCCGGATTGTCCGGCCACTTTCCCCAGGATCGCCGCTATGTAGCCCGTCTGCAGTGTCGACATCAGGTTAGGACCCCGTCCTGGTTTCACAAAGGACACCGGCACCGGGCTACTTCACCGGTCGACGAACGTCCCGAGCCAAAGGACCATCACTGACAACATAAGTTCCGGCTGTATTGGACGTTCTCGCTCATCTATCTTTTATTACTAAAATTTTCCTCTCTTTGTCTTCCCTTCCACTTCTTTCTCTTAACAGCCACGAAAACTTTCGTCAAAAAAATTAATAAACCGCGAATTTCTTCCTCGCGACGATTGTTTACCGACTCGGGAGACCGTACGATTTAATAATGATCCATTCGCGAGATCGTCGCGCCAAAGTTTGTGCCGTACCGGCAGCGAGGGGAATACCGAAAGAGAAAGATTCAATGGACGATCTATCGAAGGATTCCGTAGGCGTTGCATATTGCTCGGAATGGGATTCTATTGGAACCGCAAAGTGTGCGCGGGTGTCCAACTTCTCTCGCCATCTATTCCCGTCCCTGTTTCCGATACTTCTTTCTTTCTTTTTTTTCATCAAGGAGCTATACGAAACTATGGAGGAAGCCAGAAAGAAACTTGGTCTAGAGGTGGGGTTGGGGGAGGGGGGGGGGGGTGGAAGTTTCCAAAAGCACATCGCCATGGGGGAAAGGGTCCGCGAACTCGGGCTCCTTTTTCTTAGTTCGTCGTCGACTTGCGTGTAACGCGCGCGGGAAAACTCGATTCTTTATTCTCTCACTTTTCATCCGCCAATGTATCGCACCGACAAGCCCCAACGGTACAGACTTCATCCCATTTTTCCTCCGCGGAATTTTCGACACGTGTCACAAGAGTGAGTCTTGGTCTTTGAAAACTTTTCATCTCGTCACGGTATGTAAAGAAAGAGGAGAGAAAGATTCTTTTTTCACTGGAGCCTCACCGTGGTAGGCGCGCCGAATTCTCTTTCGCAGATGGATAAGAAATACCACGGAGGAATTTTTCAATCTGAAAACTCGACGAATTCTGACAGCCGACTTCGCAACTCTGACAGAGTTGCGAAGGGCGAACCGAGATCTAACGGATACGTTATCCATTATTCAATACTGTAATTACTTAACGGTCGGTCGGTTGGCATTTAATTTTTAAACGGTGTCAGCATGTCGCTTATCAGAATGTACCTCACATTCTGCGATATTTATTTCGCCATCCTCGAGAAAAGACAAATTTTACGGACAGCTGTGGCAAACCTGAATTGTCCAATTCCCTTGAGCAGAGACAGAAACTATATTCTGATATACAAGACAATGATTTTCCCTTGAAATATCTATCAGCAGCCTGCGTTGCTTCCCAGCATGTCTCCGCGGAAGACCGAATATCCTGAGACTCGGTGCAGACTCTCTGGTCCCTTTCTGCTGTAGCGGTGAGCAATAGCCCGATTCTCGCGGTAAATCGTCTCGCGGAAATATCTACGTAGGTAGGTTAGAATTTCGTGCTACACAACGGGTCGAGATCCGTTGTGTTTAACCAATCCGCGGAAGCCGAGGGGATACAACGGAGAGAGCTGAGACCGGCTAGCTGATGGGATCTCTGGTATTTGGTCAGGATCTACTGTGCTGATGGTCGGCGGCTTACACTTGCAAATGTATTCACACCATCTGCAGAAGGATGCATTAACGTCGTCGACTGCCAGTTGCAGAAACGTGCGAAACGTCGGATGGCTTTGGGAAAACCGCTGGATAGAACACGTTCTGCCCAGACGCTGCCTAGGTTTTAGTTCTTGTTCGTATTACCGATGTGCATAGTTATCGTAAAAACTCCTCAACGGTATCCCAGACAAGGCATAACATTCTCGTGTTAAACCCATGCGGTGGGTTACCGACAGTTTCCAATGTTTTCGCAATAACGGGTATTGCCTGCCAACGTGTCCTTTGTTTTGTGTTAGTCGGTTGACCTACCTCCATATTTCAATGGCTATTTTTATTCGATTTCTCGTATCGCAAACCGGACACGCTCCGTTACAAACACGGCCCGACGCCAGTTTTTCCCTGTTGTTTCATACATGACTATGTATATATATGTATGTGCGTATAGGTATCAAATTCTTCCAATGTTGCTAGTACGGGATCCCATTTCAAACGGCGTTTGAAACATTCGAATCCGTGTATTCGTGAGATTATAGAGGCTTTGGTATTCCCTTCAGTAGCAGCATAATCGATGTCGGTATGGTGCACTATGTTTAATATGCGCGCACAAACAACACCATTACTGTTTTCAACACATTTCACAGGTAGGTAAGTACCCGGCACAATTCTCTGTGAGTTAACATCCCCTACATTGTTATATATAAAGTATCGACGATGGTCACTATATGGGATGCAGCGACTCGATTCTATGCAATATTGAAAGTCCTTTCGAATATACAAACCTAGTCTTGCACGTGCCATTCAGCATACGTAAGTCCGTGGTTTAGAGCCGCAAGGGAGTGACAGCGGTCTATGGACATTGAGACTAATTTCTGGCTCAATACCAACGTCGTAATGTTCCACGATATCGATGAATTCATCGTATTGGCAGCTACATGGAATTTCATTCAAAATCACGCCTCGCTTTACGTGCGTAACGTTTTCATGTACGCAAAGTTCCACTCTGATTTCTCGTACATCGGGAGCATGCAAAAATATCTCTCGACTTCGCGAATAATATTATTCAAAGAGCCAGGAGTCTGACAGTTGTTCGGCGGTATTTGAAACGAGTTTGCACAGCTTGGTAGTGAGATGTCGAATTTCAATCGTCTACCCGGATCTCCGTCGAGCAACTTGGTACAGCCCGGTTACGTTATAGGTAACGTATACGCAGGAGATGGGAGAGCGGGGTGGAAATCCGCCTCGTCTCGTATTCGTCGCTGTAAGCGCAGACGACCAGCGGTAGGATCTCCGTTATTTGGTCAGGAATTGCCGGCGGCTTAACGCTTGCAAATGTATTCCAACATCGGTTACCGTTGCGCGACGGGGGCGTTTTGGGCAAAGAGCTACTGCCGATGGCGGGTAGGCGGGTGTAGTGGACAACCGGCGATTCTAGTTCTTGTTTATATTCCGTGTACACGTGTGCCGATTCTTGGACCTGGCAAGAGCGGGACCGGGGAAGCTAGGGGGTGTGTGCCCGATAAGCCGAACGACGGCCAAGGGGGAGAGTGACAATCTCTAGCCGGCCAGCGCACGCACACGGAGGCATTTCGTCTCTCCCCACATGCCATACACTTTCCCACCCAACAACTACCTCCCTGTTATTCTGGCATACGTCCAAACGGAATGCACGAGTTTAAGGATCGGCGCGAAGGCGTGAGAAAGTAGTCTGGGAAGCAGGAATCTGCGGGTGGGCTACCGTGATGGTACGTTTTGATAGGGGAAGATGAAAAAAACTGAAACATAGCAAGATAGAGCGACCGCGAACGTCGGATGAACCGGACAGGGAGGAAGGAGATGACTGAATGCGAGTAGTTGACTGGGTAGTCGACTGTGATCCCGCTTCTGGGGACGAAGGTCGGTGCGGGTGCTGCTGGTAGAGCTGCAGATGAAGAGAAAGAAGTACGGAATGGTAGGGGAGAAGAGACGGAGAAACTACGTGGACTTGTAGTTTGGGTCGGTGCTGGTAGTAGTAGAAGGCTGGGAATGGCGCAGCGGAAAGAGGTTTTCGCACCCCTCCGACCTGGCATCGAGCCCGCTTCCCACCCCCTCCCCCTCCCAGCTCGTGCAAAACTGGATACAAAGGATCATCTCGCCTCCGGAGTCCGTTCGGCGGAAACAACCAAGGAAAACAGTACTGTACTATCTCTGCCCTGTGCCTTCCAACTAAACCTCTATCGGTTGTCTGAGCTGAGTTTCTCATTCTATTCTATCCTTGTTCAGTTGATCTTCCTCTTATTCTCCGATCGTATAGGACGGAAGGAGTATAAAGAAAGGACGCTAGACGAGTTCGATGGTCCCTCTATTCCCAAACTGTTGGGGTTGTACTGGGTGACTTGGAACGAATCATTGCCGCATCGTGAGCCAGGAAATTGAAGATCCTTGATCTTCCCTGGAGTGTTCCGCGAAGCCGATGGACACAGGCCTTCCTCTCGAGTCAGCGCTCGTGACAAAGCATAGTTTCACGAAAGCTCCTCGCGTAGAAAGTATAAAAGAAAATAAACGGAACTTCGGAGGCAGCAGGAACGAGGATGAGCTCAAAAGCGGATCGATCTTGAGTATACAATGCACGTCTGTGTTTAATTGAAAAGGAGGAAGTGCTTTGTCACTATTCATACGACTCATCAGAAATATGATTACACCACGAATCATATTCGGATTCATTGTTCAATCCTGTTTCATTTAACATCCGATGCATTAAATTCAATTCCCCGCTGAAAATGTGCTCGCAACTCTTGAGATAGAGATGTTCCTGACCGGGCGTGGAAGCTACCACGACGCAATGAAAAATATTTCTTCCCTTCCCGAAAAGAGACGAGTAGCCACCGACGTGATCTCGACACTTCACGCAGCAAATTCACTTACTCTGCCCATCGTACTTCTTGTTTTTTGGATATATTGGACAATTCTGACGAATATTCCACGAGAGGTAATTCAGAAAGCACCGAGACCTCTGGAATTTACCGTACGGACTGATCCGACGAAATTATAATCTTTGAGTGGCGCTCCGCTCTTCCCCGATTCTAGCAGTCTATATCCTCGTGATGCAGCCGTCTCTGCTTTCCAGGGGCGGGAAGAGTGTGGGGCCGACACCGCCTCCACGAGTTATCAGTAACTTTCCACTTTAACTGACAACAATTCGTAGGCAAACAATTAAGCTTTGCAGCCGCCGGCCTCGCCATCCTCGCCTCACCCGACACCCTGCTAAACTTTCACGTTGTGCATCGCGGCTGGCTGGCTGGTCGCCGCTAACTCTCGTGCCGTAGATACCATGGCATACTCTATAGCGTACCTTCAACTCTACGATATAGGGCAGGTACGTCGAGACTCATGTATATTGGTGTGTCCCCTCCTCGGTATCCGAGTAATTGTGTTTCCAGTAGGTTAGACGACTTGTGCAGGTGGACGTGCGAGACGACGGCGACGAAAGTGTTCTACTCTCTGTGGGCATCCCGGCCAACCACCACGCTCCTACGAATACTTACTTGTGTCAGGATTCATCCACGTTACTCTGCGTATTACCCAGTTAGGAGAGCATTAGGCACGGTGGTACTTGCCCCAATTGACTGAATATTAGATTCGCCAAGACCGATTGTAAGATCCCTCTTAATGCACATCCGATTATGTCGCGCGAGATGTGATTGATAAGGAGTTTGCGAAATGCAAGGGACATCTCGGTTCACTTGAAAATGTGAGGCTCTCGGATATAACTCGCTGTAAGTCCGACTCAAATTTATCCCGACATCGTGGATGATTATAGATGAGAGCCAAAATGGAACCCCTGGGATAGTGAAAGTTTGATTTATACTTAATAACATTTGATCATTTATAATTTACTCATTTTTAGTCAGATAGACCTAATAATAGTCAATGTGTCTGAAATAATGTATCTCTCGGTCTAACCTACTTTACCGTCCGACTCCGGCTCTTGAATTGTAGTTACATTTTATAAAGTATATATATATATATATATATATATATATATATATATAAAGATGGAGAACTGCCAAAGCAGGAACACAAAGGTATACACATCAATGAAGATTATTCAGAGGAATATGCCCTCGCCAAGATGCCCCCTCATTGGGACTCACCGGTCGTCCCCGATTCCCAGGACAGTCGTAATGCTGCCTACTCGAGACTCGAAGCCAGACAGGCTTATCTGCATCCGCGACTATCTATTGATAACGTAGTGAATCGATCGCGTGATGTACATTATTCGGTCGTGGGTCCGGGACGGGCTTCTGGCTCGGCTCGGCTCGGATCCTAATGGCGCTCTGGGGATGAGGTCGAAGCCCAGCAGAGACTACATTCACATTCTCCGGACGATGAACTCTTGCTCTTTTCCCATTGTCGCAGCCAGTAGTAACGAGAACCATACGTATAAATATTCATACATACACATATATAAACATACAACGTAACGACCGAGCGTAAACTGCGAAACTATGGAAGAAGAGGGGACAAACAGCGAGTGCATTAACTGCGAGAAACTGGCTTTTCTAGATAGATACTTGATTCTATTATTCTCGGCACCAGTTTATCATGTCGAGTATAAATGTCTTTTGTTTCCGGAAGAAGAATGGCATTCTTGCGACTTTATGTCCTCATCAAGTGCTCATACAATCCTTCCATATGAAAGGTTCCCGTACGAATTAAATTACAGTCATACCGCTCACACGTTACCCTCAGGTAGTTTACGAAGGGAAGTGGTGGAGGCAATCTTAGTCTTCCAATTGGACAGTGCGAAGGGGAAGATGTACGTGACTGGTTCTTGGCATAGCTTCCTTGGTGCGCGTATTCAGCAACGTGTCAGAATTTCCACTGTAGTTTGGAAAACGTAGTAAACAACACCGGATGCAACGAAATTAAACTGCAACACCGGAAATGAGAGAGAGGTGAAGTGGACGCATTATAGGATGACCGGGTGACAAACTAATTCGGCAACAGTGAAGCTCTCAAATGCGACAGGACGGTGATATACATTATACCAATGCACGTTATCGCCCTCGACGGGGTCAACGGGTTTCGGTTACAACTCAGTGCTGCGCGCAGCTAGAGATATACGGTATATCCGGGGAATCGTTGGCGGTGAAGGTTTGGTAGACGTGAGCACCCCACCGGAACGCGCGAACGGAAACTGCGCAATCTAGCGATGATGCATTGGAATGTTGGTAATTCGTGCGATGCGGCTCAAGTATTTCGCTACGCATACTGACCGTAATGTTTGGCCCACATGGACCGTTCTCCGCTGCAGTTCGTCTCATCCAGCTCGCCATCGGCTTGCCAATGGCCATTTTGTTTGCTCGCAACGGCACACCTCGAACCTTCTTGTTCGCTTATCCGATCCATGAGTGTCGGGCTTTGATGTATCGACGTACACGTGTATCGATGAATTTCCCTAATGCTCCATACGACAGTAATTATTGATTCCAGATAAATTACGAGGAGTGATATCGTTCGGCTATGCATCGCAAAAAAATTATCTTGTGAATTAATAAGCCGTACTGGAAGTTTTATGCACAAAATAATATTTACAGTTTTTTTTAACAATGTCGTAAAAAAATTCTAGAATAAAAATAAAAGTATTACCACACTCAGAAAAATAATTTATTTGACGGACAACCGCAAATATATATTTATTTGGCTTAAATAAATATTTCAATTGATTTGGTTTAAATGAATATTACAATTGATTTCAAGGAATATTTATTTAGCGGCTGAAGGACTGCGCTTGATGACCAACTGGCAATATGCAATATAGATGAACAGGGATGAATTTATTAGGTATCGAAAACGGTTACATATTGGCAATAAACTCACTACACTGCTGCTGCTATTTATTTATACAAAATAAATATGTATTTATTATAATGCACACACGCGATCAATACGCAACCGTTCCGTTGTCAACTTTGTTAATAATTTTGTATTTTCTCCATTTGTTGCAGGTAATCTATAAGACATAATCGCTTGCTTCTGGCGTCAACCGAGCCTACGAATAGGTAAGTCATTTATAAACAAACCCTGTATACATTAATACCCGTGGATGGTACTGAATAGATTTACAATGTTTCGTACGGAGACGACATTATTCTCAAGTAGTTATAACAGAGTAACATTGATAAACCTGGCGGCCCAATTTAACACGGTCAAGGCGCGCGAAAGTGGTGGTCCATATTCATCCCCTTTACTCTAATTTCTTTTTTTATCGATGTATGATGAATAAAAAATGAGAAAATCCCAGTAGAACTTACCCACTCACATCAAACGTCAAAGCTTTATTACGTCGCGCATGGCCAGGGTCACGTCAGGTAGACAGAAGAGATTTTACATTAGCGAATTTCCGATCGAAAAATTTTTCTCCGTCCCGGACCCGTGGCACCGGTCGTCACACAGACGAGGAGGCATCGCCTGGAATATTATATGAAAAGTTACATTTCTATCTCCCACCGACAGCGGCACTCTACCGTTCGCACGAATTTTTCTGTAAAATATTTTTGTCCCTTTTCTCGGCTAGAATATATATGTATATTCGATCTCGCGGCAAAGAGAGATAGGGAGAGGCAGCGAGGGAGAAAGAGAGAGTACTAGCGGCGACGCTGGCGGAGATCTGGCATGAAAGCAAGCAAAAGGACGGACAGGGTCCATGCTTCTGTGCTCGTGACGAGGATTTGCTTGAGCTTGCGTTACGTGTTCTGAGTAACGATCGCGTTCAGCTATACGGAAATAAAAGGAAAAAAAAGGAAGAAATAGAAAAAAAAAACACCGAAAAGTCGTCGTAGTATATTTACTTTCATAAATTCGTGTCCCTTATCGTTTTTTTATTTTTCAGGAAAAGTTCAGTTTTCCTATATGAACTATATAATAGCCTTCCGCGTTTCCTATATAGCGCAGTCTCTATATGATTCGTTCGGCGTTTTGTGTACGTACGGGAGCGAACGCGTTTGCACGGACGAAAGCCAATAGAGACCGCTCGCTCGGTGGCCGTTCCGATAATCCTCCCGGCTGCTGGTTGAACTCCGTACTGAGGGCGAACAGGGCGTTGGTTGGTCTGTACATAATTCTCGATTGTGTATACGCTTTGATGGAACGCTATTCGTACGCCCAATTATTAATTAATGCTCAATGCATCGATTATAGTGCCATACATATACTGTGTATGTAGAGTGCATGTTACTTCGTTACACGTTAAGTGTACTATATATTTATGTATACCCACATACACACACACACACACACACATTGGCATTATTGAGGGATAAAGTTACAAACGTAGCCAGTGAACGCACCCGCGGCAATTTTCATCCATCCGCAATGGAAATTTGCCCGATTGCGGTCAACTACCGCGTATAGTTCATTTATAAGCTTGGCGCAAACTTTCGACTCTTCAAAATTAATCAACATTGGTTCATACATGGCCAGAAAATCTCAGTGTCAATGTTCCGGACGTCACGTCGTAATCCGCTTTCATCTATGCATGGAGTGCATCGGGATAAAAGAGTATTTCAAAATTTAAGTAAAAATTATTTTAACATTTTTTTTCGCGTGACAGTTTCAATGTTCGATGCAGCTTTTTACTGACACGCAATAAGTTTTTGAAAATGTTATTTTTTTCAAAATGGAAAAAGTTTATATTTCATGGAAACTCTTTGTTTTTACAATTGCGCGGCTTAATGAATTTTAGGAACATAAAAACGTACGGTAAAACCGAGCATCGACGACTTTACGAGTAACAAAATCGGACTGCGCGACAGTGCGCGATTCACTCGCGTGTAATAATCGTCACGTTTTTAGCATCGTCTATTCAATGGCGATGTTGAGAAAAGCGGTGTTAAAAGTGAAAAAAAGAATTTCGCTGTGGAATCGTGATAGAGAAGGCGGGGGTGGGCAGGCGGGGAGGGGGGAAGCTGGGAAACAGTGAAACAGTGTCCGGCGCATACGTGACGACGTTTAATCTGGCGGTTCTTTCGCTCCGTTGAAGCCTCCGTGCAGCCGCGTGACTGTACAACCAACCCTGCAAACTGTTCGTATCCTAGCAGTTCCAACTCGTTTATCGCCGGCTATTCGCGTGTTTACGACGTGAGGTATAGGGTAAAAATGTAAATTCGCACAGTTACGGATTGAGTCTTTGTGGCGCTTTATTGCCTCCCACTTATGCGATGATTTTCGCCGATAAAACTGCCCGGGAAAACAATGAAAACTTGATCGGGCATATCGTTCTTTTTCACTATAATTTCCTGTTAAAGCTATTGAATCAAAAATCCACCGCCTCCGTTCCGGTCGGCCCGACAATATTAGCAGTATCTCTGCCAATCGATGCCTGATTGGGAGAACGTTGTCAATAATAATATCCTTCTGTCCGAATTAATCCCGTTAATTGCAATTGTAAGTAAGATGAATCGACCAGGTCTGTCAATTCACGTCGGATTACGTTTGCCAATGATTCGATCAACTTCGACGGAAGTGCTCGAGTAAAATATGAAACATTGGAGTGCAGCTCTGTCGGTGTTTTACGTCACGTACGTTTGATGGAGTATTCGATCTAGGAGAGAGCCTGGCAAAACGGACCCGTGGCCTCCATTTCTGATAACACTTCTTTTAACGTCCTGTGGAAAATGAGTAAAAGTAGTCCATTTTATCCCAGGATTCCATCTATCGGGTTTCATATGTCGTATATTCGCATACTAATCGGAGAGAGTCTAGCAAAACGGACCCGTGGCCTGCATTTCTAATAACACTTCTTTTAACATCCCGTGGAAAATGAGTAAAAGTAGTGCATTTTACCCCAGGATTCGATATATATATCGGACTTCACATGCCGTGTATTCACGGGTTAATCGAAGAGAGTCTGGCAAGACGGACCCGTAGCCTCCATTTCTGGTAACACTTATTTTAACATCCCGTGGAAAATGAGTAAAAGTAGTCCATTTTACCCCAGGATTTTACCCCATTTTACCCCATATATCGGGCTTCATATGTCGCAGATTCGCGTGCTAATCGGGCTGGGTCATATTCGCACTATCGATAGAGTTGCCCGACTCTTGCATAGTGCAGCACCGGTGTGACACTGAGTCACTATGTAACTGAGCACTGAGCTGGATGTTATAGCCAGCTCGAAAAACTCCATCTGGATTATTGCTGTTGACTTACGTACTTTATCTCGACAAGTCTGGAAATGAGAGGAAGATCCCTTTCTAAGAATCTCAACGTCTAAGCACTCCACGTTCACGATATCTATGAATCTTCGTTATGTAGTATAGTATATATATATAGCGCAGGCAAAGCAAATTGAAGAGGTGAAGTGGCTACTCGGGGATTTGCTACCGTAAGAAATCGGGTTCAGAATCCGGGTAAGACATACGTACATACGTGGTACGATGGACATCCTCGGAGCCTCGAGAGTACGATTGCTACAGGACACGCCGCTTTCTCGTAATTGGCAGTCGTTATATACCTTCTCGTACATGCCGAGAACCTTGTTAAAAGCGTCATACGGAAAATATATAGGTCTGTCGATTAATGGGATACTGCGAAAAAAGTGAACAGTTTTATGATAAAATTGCCATTAGTCGAAAAAAAATGCGGCAAAAGTCCCGTGAAAAATCGGTAAAAGCAGTCCGTCTTGCCCCGCGTTCACCATTTTTCAATATTTTCCCCACCTCTGCGGAGCGATCTCCATCGAACAACCTGTGTTTTCCCGCAACCATATTTTACCAGAATCTCAACAAAATATGCGAAAGCAACGTCATAAAAGATAAACGAGAAGGTAGCATGGAGAATTAAGTAGTAAATGTCAACGAATATCGCGACGGTGTAATGTGCGCTCCACACGCGAGCCTCGCATTCTCATTCGTCACCGAGCTACTTCCGGTTCACTCGGCCCGTGCTCACTCGCGTTTCCATGTTATTCAACAACGATGTTTGCCGTGCAAAAACCCTCGGTCAATGTTCGTGTGTATAATTGCAGATATGATATACCGTAATACAAGTTCGTGCAGACCGTTAGGGTGGGCTTAAAGGGATTTCCTCTCGCGATACTCTACGGCCGCAGGGGCGACGAGAACGCGCCAGTTTCCGGTTGGCCGGTTGGCTCATAACGACCGCGAAAGAAACTCCGATCAAAGCGATAATTATTTTATCTGCCACAAGTCATAACGAAAAAAACGCCGTAGTTTATCGTGCGCCGTTCGTACCCGAGGCCGGGCATTCACGGAGGGTGATAAAATATCGTCGTGGTCGGGCGCTCGGCAATTAACCTGACGGTTTGACCCCGGCCCCTCCCCCCGAGCCCTTTCGAGCTTCATATTCCGGATGAAAGTACGCGGTCCCTCTGTAACAGGCCAAAGAGGCTTTGATAAAGTTTACCGTATGCAATTTAGCACAGTTGCCTGCGCGGATGGAAAACGATACGCTTGTAATTTGTGAAGTATATTATAGTCTACGCTCGGTGCAGTCGCAACGCTTGGTTATCGCGAGGTCTGTGTGTATATGTGACCGAGCAATAACCATTCGTGTGAGCGTTCCGATCCGTCCCGGCGAATATTCGCGACTATACAACATCTGCCCGCGAATACGCGATATCGTACCCGGGGATATGAATTTTAAGATGAAAAAAAATTAATAACGATAATAAATAAAAATGAAACACGGTGCGAAGCACACGCGACATTTGATTATACGAAACCGGCTGGTACTATAAATGTTGCAATTTGTAACTAGTTTACGAGCGCCATGATTTACGACTATGTGTGACAATTATTAATTAGAGGAGCTTCGAGTGTTCCGTTTATCGAGCGTGCGACGACACGATACGGTACCTCGTAAAATATTTTATTCAGTTTTGCGAGGGCTATTTATTTGTTTTCATTTTTTTTCACGCTAATCGATTATAAATTTTGCGATAATTTCACTCGATCAATGACCGGTAATATTACACTTCGCCCTTCAGCTTGACGACAAGAAACAAAAGAGCTTCCGGTGTAAACAGTTTCGCAGCGATCGACGAAAATTGACGCGTGAATTTAGCACGAGAAAAATGAATTAAACCGGACAATGAGAATTATGTATATTTTCGGAGCGTCTAAAAAAAAGTTGGCTTAAAGACAGCTGCAACAAAAATACCTTCCCCGGGTGAAAAAAATAATAATAAATTAAAAAAAAATTAAATCTGAAGAAGAAAGAAAAAATGGCAAAGACCAAGCGGAAGGTCGTGAAGAAAGGCCGGAAGCCGAAACCCATGAAGATCGCTGCGCTGATAGTCTCGGCGATTCAGGATTTACGGGAGACCAAGGGTTCAACGCCCCGAAAGATAGCCGGTTACATAAGTTTCGCCTCGAAAGTGCCGGAGGGTAGAGTTAAGAGACAGGTAAATTATACAAAACGAGGCGATTAAGCTCATCAAATGACGTCTAGGCGATGAGCGTCAGACTAAACGGGGCCGGGAACGTTTAATTGGAGGGATTCAATTCAGTCGGATAATCGTTCGATAATTGTGTAAAGGTCAACGCCGTACTGAAGCGCGGTGTGGAGTACGGAATTTTGAGGAGATATCGCGGCCACTATTTCTTGCCTTCCGGTGACGAGCTGGACCGAGCTAATCGGATTGCTGTCAGATTCGCCAGGCTGCCGACACCGGCGCCGTCGGGAATGAAATCGAGCGTAGGACAGGCTGCCAGAAGAGCCATCGAGTCCGCTGGCGAAATTGGCGGACCGAAAAATCGCCGAAATTTATTTACAAATTCGGCACGGTGGCCGAGAAGATCGCGCTTACTTCCGGCATCCGATGTCACCAGTTGCTCGGAAAAAATATTCGACGGAGACGAACTGTCGATCGTCAGCGACATGGAATGATTATCGTCGACGATCATCTTGTGATTCAGTAAATTGTGATTCAGTCTGCTCAACGTCGTTTTTTTTACATTTTTTGTTCTTGTAACCTGAGAATTTTTATCTTCTCTATAGTCCACAATCTTTGTGTAACGGGTGTGTCTACGGAACGGTGCGAGAGCCTCGGTCTCAATTATATTATCAATCTTAATCGAATTTTTTTAATTGGCTGGGAGATTATCGATAAATTAATTATGAAGAAACGATTAATTGATTCGGAATCTAGATGGATTAGGATTATCGAGCGTCAGCTGCGGCCAGTTTAATCTCGATCGGAGGAAGATCGGAAGAGACGCGGAAGAAATATTCTTGTATACTCGCTATCCTTAATTATCTTCTAATTCCGCCCCACAAATTGGTAAAGTCCTTCCAAAGGCATTCCACCGAATTCCTCTTCATTCATCATCATCGACCAATCTTATTAGTTTTTTTATCCATTACCTCTCTCTGCCGAGAATTGGAAAAAAATTATATTTAAAAGCCCAGTTACCGCTAATTGTCTGAGTAATTTTTTCATACCATTACCGATTGCGTATAAATATTACCGGAGTCATATCGCGAGCTCCTTGAAGAGCGATTTTATTTTTTTCGGCGATGGTGATGATTACAGTGGAAGGAAGGTACGAGGATAATATCCGAGTTTCAATTAGGTCGCCTATACGAAGGCATGGATAGGATCGAACCCTCGTCGAGTTTCTCGGGATTTCGTATATTACCTCGGCCATGAGACGAGAGTTTGCCCAACTTCTTCCAGCCTGAAGGCACACACTCCCACACACAGGTACACAGGCGATATCTCACAGCGTGGTGGTTTCGGGGTGGAGTTTGGCTGGTGAAGTACATGCACAAGGCGCGATGACGGGGCGGCGGCGGCGGCGGCGGGGGGGGGGGGGGGGGGTGTCTGGTGAATTAAGCGAAATGAGAAACGAGCTTCTTTCGTAAATTGCGGAGCGATGGTACACCGCCGTGGTTCACTGCAGCAGGCCCGTTTCTTCACATTTATAAAAGTTAAGGGTGCGCCTCCTAGACGGCCCGGCCCGTCGGCCATCGTTCTCTCTAGCATTTTCTGCCCCTCTCTCATACCGATAAACTTAATAGCTTTCCAAATTTACTGGCATTTCTGGTGAGAAAATTTCGGGCTCCCTCAGTGAGGCTCGAAGTACTCCGCGATCGATCTACCTTCACGCCTCGGCATTACTCTCGCCTCTTCTTGACTCCTCGTAAATATATTACCGGAATACTTATCAAGAATAATCTTCCGGAGCCTTTTATCCAGAGGCTCTCCGCGCGAATGCGAGGGGGCTTTCGGCATCAAGTTTTTTCTTCTTCTTTTCCTCTATTTTCGTCACGAACCGCCATAACCCCTCTAATTCTACTTAGACTTGAGTTACCGCGATACTGTTTTTTTTTCTTGACGATACGTCATTTATTAATAAAAATATAATACTATATCACAGTTTTCGAGGAAAGTGTAACATATTTTTCAATTAGATAATTTTGAGAAAAATTGACTAACAAAATTTGCACTAGTTTGACAAACGGTGAATAATTCTAGAAAAATTGTTTCGCGAATTTAAAAAAAATCGAATCTGGTCTCAGTTTTTATTACACAAACAAGTTATGGAAGTACGGTTCACATAAGTACTTTCCGATAAGATTGTTTCATCGCGATTTCGTTGAATATTGTCTACCAGCTGCAGCTATGGAAAGACGAACGAGGCGCAAAGGGTCGATCAAAGCCGAATGGCGAGGGACGGGGATGGATGGGGATAAACGTGGTGACTGGAGTTGATGGCAAAGCCTTCACTCATCCTCCACGCCGACTCCGCCCTGATGACCCGCACGTTTCTCCGCAAAATCCTCAAATCACTCTCTTACAATACCCCCTGGCTGGGCCGATTAGGTTCTAAACAGTGAGCCATTAAATCCACGTCCGCATACAAGTTCATTAATTTCAAACGTTGCGTACTCGACGAGTCCAGCGACCCTACTCAAATTAGCCCGTAGGCGGAATTGTCTGCTCCGCGAGCAAGTATTACTGCTCCCTTGTAATAGGGCAGGTTCATTGCAATATTCTCGAATTTGATAATTAGCATGATATCAATTTACGATGCAAAGCATTACGGTTCATGTAACGCGATAATCACAGTACTGTACATTTGAACGGCATGTAATTATCCTCTAGCCATTATTAGCAATGCAAAAGTCATCTCAATTTTCCATTTATTTTTTTAATTTTTTTTATGATAACGTTCATAATCAATGATGCGCGAATAAATTTCGAAAGTCGTTGTCAATCATTTAATGCAGTATGATGAATGCGAATAATTGGGTAACTCTCGCTCTGCAATTTTGATGTTTTTTCTTTCATTAATGGTTATTCAACGATTGGTTAATAATATTGATAATTGTTCTGAATTATTTAAAACTGAATAATACATGTGAATAGTCATATAACGTTCTTCAAAGCACATGGTTGGAATTTAATCGGGAAAATTATTTTAATAACATAATGATTCTAATTGCTAAAGTTAATATAAATTCTCAATGATTCTTGGTATTCCCATCGTTATATTTTGCCAGCGAATAGGGATTTCGTTTAAACCATATTCGCATAGTTTTAATCCATACAATATAGTACAACATAGTCGCATTATGCAGATTAGATGGAGACAAAATGAAGAGACGAGACTTTACACCGGTAGGTAAATGAGGTATGTGGCGGGTTTCCTTATATACTTCTATATATATGCAAAGAATGTCTCAAAGTTCCTTCGAGTAGATGACTCCACCACTTCAGTGAGGGAAGTACGTATATCCGCGAGTATCCGGAGCTCGTCACCTTCCGGCTATAATCAAGTTCTTGCGTAGGGTAATTTCGAAAGACGGCCTGTTCGAAGTTTGATATTGTCTTGGCCTCGCCCACCCCGCTGATCCTCGTACGACGATATCCCTTTATATCGAGGGTCGGAGATCCGAGCGAGAGCATACCGTTCAACGCGAAGAGCTTGTGGCTCTCACGGTCTATACCAAGCGCCAAACACGACGAACTTGTCTGGAATAACCGGGATTTCCGCGCACGGCGAGAGATGTCGGTTTCGAAATTAATCGTAAATGTCGGAAAATTGAGTATCCCCCACTTCAATTCGCAGTTCGACTGACAAACCGGATGTAATTTCGGAAGCTCCGCACCGGAATATTAAACTCAGATCGTTGCATATTCGCGCGCGCGAATTATAATTTATGCTGTTTCCCAGAATTTCGACACACTTCTACGGTACTTCTACGGTACTTCGGTACGGGATCTTTCCTGTACGGTGGCCCTCGACCGACAAAGTTCCGGACAGAATCTTGCCATATCTCCAACTTCAAGCGCTTCGGTGATTTAAAAAAAATACCGGAAATCTCGCAGTCAAATTCTCCATAATAATAATAATGTCCCTTTTATCATTATCATCATTATTATTATTATATATATGATTTATACTGCATTTTCTAGTTTCGCTATCCGGCACTGCTGCTCGTGCTTCCTGTCTCTGAATTGTTTCTAGGTTCTATGTTTTTGTTTCACTCTTCCCTCTATTGCCAGGTTCTGATTCCTTCTTTTTCCTATTTTCGATTTCTTCTTCTTCTGATTATTATTATTATTATTATTATTATTATTATTATTATTATTATTATTATTATTATTATTATTATTATTATTATTATTATTATTATTATTATTATTGGGGCGCGGTGTGCCGTCCCACCTTCGGTCAGTATTCGTAATTCGGGCTATTTCTTGCCGTCACGTAGCTCGAACGTTAATTTACCTGCATAACTAAAAACGTTTAATTGCATCCAAAAAGTTTGCTACACTACAGGCTAGCCCGGGGGGTTTTTGTTCGTTATAGTACAGGAATAACACGCACTCATGGGCAATCTTCTTTTTGCCCTCCGGATTCCCTCGCCCATCCGAGGGAGCCAGTTATATGCACTGCAGATAGATAGCGAGAGGGACGAAGCTAAAGCCCGTTAACATTCCGCAGTATTTCGTAAATTCTCGGCTGCCTCTAATCTCTCTCCCTGGCTTCCCTTCTTCGTTTCCACGTGGCGCAAGCACCTTCTTCCTCGTGCCGTACAGTTATACCTCTCGGGCCTTGCGCTTCCGGTGAATGGTTATTTTTTCTTCTCTTTTTCGCGAGAGGCGAAGAGGCCGCGCCGTACGTGTGGCCCTCTACGTGGAAATTAAAGCGCACCGGCATAACCAAGTTAAGGTCCCGGTATTCTCACATTTCCCCTTTAGTACGTCCCAGTGTCACGGTCCGCATGCTGCAGTAGCCTCGGTATGGCGAGGAACCGAGAGCGGAGACGCAGAGACGGAGAAGCCAAGAGAATGGGAGAACACGGAAGAGCAAGGGGTGGATAGAGTGAGGACACAGTACTTCCATCCCTCGAACCCACCTTGGGAGCACCCGGAAGCAGATCCTCTTCGGCCAACCACCGCAGCAACATACACCCCACACTCCAGCAACCTTTCCCTCTGAACACTGGTTAGCACTGTCGTGTACCGCTACTCCTTTCGCCCTCGTTCTTTTTTTTCTCCTTCTTTTTGTATTTTTTTTTATTTCTTCTTCCTCTCCCGGCTCACTCGTCCGGCGCATCCAGACCACTCCTTTAAAGCCGTAGAACTAAGGAAATGAGAGGCAAAAGGGGAAGCAGTCGCGCGGAAAAACTTGCAGGCTACTCGTTCTCACGAATGCCAATGGGGACGTCGAGGGGTTGATGTGGGAGTGGATTCAGGAAGGATGGTACACGTTTGTACAAGGCGGATTTGTAAGGAGATAAAAAGGAATTTGGCTCCCGAGGGGATGCCTAAACTCTTCGCGGCTACATGGCACAGGAAAGATCGTGCTGAGGTGGGTTGCCAATCCGTCGCGTCGTGAATAGGGGAGGCCGGGGCAAAATGGCACGGCGGGGCAAAACGGGACAGTTAGGGCGAAACTCAATTTTCTAATCATTTTTGAATGCCCCATTTTGTCCCAACGATATAGCCGCTTTTTCAAACCCGTTTTGCCCCACGTACCACCATCGCCACCATCCAAAAGTTAGTGGAAAATTCCGTTTTGTCTCATTATCCCGTATTGCCCCGCTGTGCCATTTTGCCCCGCTCCCACCTAAGTCGATGGGAGGGAGGACTGGTAATTCAAAAGCTAAGATGGACCGATTCGCCAGGGCATTATGGGAGAACGACGTTGAAAGTGCAGGGTGCTCAAAAAGTGGCGATTTTCAATATCTCCAAGTAGGGGATATCTCTGAGGTCCAAAATATAAAAAGAAAACCTCACACAACAAAAATATTGAGCTTATAATTTCGTGGATTAATATTTACACCTTCGAAATATCACCACATTGGGAGAATAAATCGAGGGTTGATGTGGAAGTGGATTCAGGAAGGATGGTTTGTACAGGTGGATTTGTAAGGAGATGAAAAGGAGTTTGGGTCCCGAGGGGGGTCCCTGAACTCTTCTCGACTACATAGCTCAGCAAAGATCTTTCCGAGGTGATTTGCCGATCCGTAGCGTCGTGAACAGGTCGATGGGAAGGAGGACTAATAATTCGAAAGCGAAGATGGACCAATTCGCCAGGGCATTATGGGACAACGACCTTGAAACTGCAAGGTCCTTAAAAAGTGTCGATTTTCTCTGCGGTCCAAAAAATAAAAATAAAATTACAAACAAAGAAAAACATCGAGCAGATAATTTCGTGTATTAATATTTATACCTTCGAAATATCAACACATTCAGAAAAATAAGTCGTGGGTTAATGTGGGAGGGGATTCAGGAAGAATGGTAAACGTTTGTACAGGCGGATTTGTAGGGAGATAAAAAGGAATTTGGCTCCCGAGAGGGGTCCCCAAACTCTTCGCGGCTACATGGCTCAGCAGAGATCTTGCTGAGGTGGGTTGCCAGTCCGTCGCGTCGTGAATACGCCGATGGGAAGAAGGACTAATAATTCAAAAGGTATTTATATTGGGAAAACGACGCTGAACCTGTAGGGTGCTTTAAAAGAGGCAATTTTCGATATTTTCAAATAGGGGATATCTCTGTGGTCCATAAAATAAGAATAAAATTTTAAACCAAAAAAAACATCGAGCAGATAGTTTCGTGGATTAATATTTATATCTTCGAAATATCAACACATTGGGCATATACCGGCATATATACGGGCAGGAAATGCTACAATCGCCAATAACGGCGCATCTACCCCATTATATCGCGGGGAGAGACCGATAAAGAAAATATACACGTATCCAGCGAATCGAAACA
The DNA here is from genome assembly GCA_030522725.1 of Ichneumoninae sp. B BG-2022a. Taxonomy (NCBI): domain Eukaryota; kingdom Metazoa; phylum Arthropoda; class Insecta; order Hymenoptera; family Ichneumonidae; species Ichneumoninae sp. B BG-2022a. The sequence continues at coordinate 31,943 of JAPYZD010000047.1, forward strand.
ATCGAGTTCACCTCATCTATTCACACGGTGAGATGAAGTGAATTATTCTGCGCATTTGACGATTCGCATTGTAGTTTCGCGCTGCGATTGGCTGCTGCTGCTGTCGTTCACTGCACTCGAACAGCTTATTGTCGCACGATATAGCGGGTCGGGAGTCCTTCATACGCGAGCCCTTCAATCGATCCAATTCGCCACTTGGATACGATATCCAACCAGAATGCCTGCAAACACATACGTGTCGTTTGGGTTCTACTCTCGGTATCTATTCCTCAAAAATACGAATCAACGACTCGAAGTGAAAATAATTGGATGCTAATGAACCCATTACCCGACTATACCTCCATCGTCGATAGAATTTGTAACGATGTGCTCTTCGATACGACCTAATTCATTTTTTTCCGGCGTATCCCAGGCAACTGTTGAAAAACGGAAGTTGAACGAAAGAAGGAAACTAACGAATATATCGATGGTCGATACCAAGAGGTCATGTAGAGGATGCTTACGCAAACTCGACACGCCCTTCTAGCTCTGGCTACTCAGCAATCGGCGCAGGAATTTTCGCTGTGATTTTACTGATATAAAATAAATACATAAAGATTTTTTTTTACATTGAGAAAAGAGTGTCTGGGGATCATTCACGGAAGATTGTACGCTTGGGAGATCGGGAAAAGCAGTTGTAGGTCTCCGAGCGTGCTAGCTTGCGCCTGACAGTTTCAGCGGCCGCAAAAATTGACGATAATGTTCTCGCAGCCCCCTGCGGTATCCGAGAGGACTTTAACGAGTTCAACCCTTAAATTCTCGCTAAAATTTTCATGGTAAAATCGTATCCCACGCGTACGGAAGAATTGCACGTTCGCGGCTTGATGCTCGAACCGCGGTTGGTGCTGGGAGTGGATAAAAAGGAAAAAAAAGAGATTGTGATTAAAATTACCCAATACACATAGCGCGGTGCCGAAGCGGGCGAGAGGCAACGTCGTCTGACACGCAACTTCCATTACCCACGCCACGCTTCTCGTTCGCCTTCTCCCTCCATCGCTACGTCATTTCGCTCAACACCCAAGAGCCATGCACCGCTCTCACGGAATATTTATATGAAAAGATTTCCATAACGCCGAGCTTGTACAGTCGCGGTACGTCGGTGAATCGTTTCGAAGTTTGTGTTCTAAATTGAAGCGCACATTGGTCCCGACGTCGGGACCGCGGTGACATGGAAAATTCGGATTTCTAGCCCGGTCGTCACCACTCCGCATGAGGTTGTCACATTTTCGGATATGATTCAATTATTTTATAAAAAGTCGGAGTAGGAGCGGGAGTGATTCATCGCAGCGGGCTGTGCCGCAAACAATTTGTGTTCTCCACCGATGAAACACACTCCGCCATTTTTAGTTCTCCGTCACGACAACTGATACTTTGGTAATGTTATTTTTTTCGTGTGAAATAATTTTTCAAATTTGTTCGGAAGGCTTTGATTACGTTGACATTAAGCTCGGGATAGCCAAACGTAACACAGGCAAATAAGGACAATTGCTTGCCACCAAGCTTTGCTGTTTGCTTGCCAGCAATATTGCGCCAATAGTTTCTAGCGCGAGATTGCAGCATGTTGGTAGCAAAAATCCAACAATGGTTGCTATAAGCTGATTTCTTATTCTTAACATCCGTGAAAGAAATAAAAATTCCTCCTCATCAGAAGCAGACTTCTGATTACACATTTCCTCAATCGGCGTTATTGCTAACGATAATGAAAGCTTATTTTTTATGCGATGAATGAAATCGATAATGGGTTGATAATTATGTTAACTTACATTACGTGATACTTTATATGAAATTACATGATATTTTATATGAAATTACGTTACATGATAATGAGTTATTTGAGGGTTTGTTTGCCTAAGAGTTTCTAAGATTTCACGCAAAATAACCATGACTCAAACAAATTAATCATCGCAGTGAGACGCAAAGCACCAGCGAGCCTTGTTGACACAATATGCACCTAAGAATTTTCGGCATGGAATGCTGGCAAAAACATAGGCAAATGCGGACGCCCATACCGCAATTTTACCAGCATCTCGTGCGCACATATGCTGCCTATTTGCTGGCGGTTTGTTTGCAAAATGCTACCTGCCATCAAAACTCTTTAACGTTTTACTGCAGTAAAACCTTACATCCCACCTCTTTACTCTCCCCTGTAGCATTGCAACGCTCGGCTTACCATACTATGCACCAACGATATACTATGCACCTAAGCCAACGAGGAGATAACATTTTTGGGATTTTTTAAAATTCCTCCACGTCCACATTTTCCCATCTCTTCCGGTCCGTCATTCTTTTCCAAGGAAATTCTCGAGGGGGAAGAAGGTTAAGTGGAGCTAGTCACTGTGCAATGTCTGGTGGGAAACGGTGCAGCATGCTGAGTTCACCTTCATTTTCGGCTTTGAACCCGCGGGTGTACCAGCGAAGCATGGTTACACGCCAGCTTACGCATTTACTCTATAAATTGACACAGCCGTATCGTGTACATTGCGTCGTGAGTTGCGTTCCGGAAATTCCGGGCCGGTCGCGGTCGAAACCGCACTCGAATTCCTGGCGGGATTTCGCCTTAACCGGTTCACGGAAATATCCCGAACAAAGTTTCGGACGGTACTGCGAGGACCGACAGCATCGAGTGCACCGAGTCATAGATATGTTCAAGGGATTGTGTTTGCTCTCCGCCGTTTCCGATTCTACTTGGAACTGTAAATTGTACGGCTGCGCTCGAAGCGAAACCAAGGGTGGATGATGATGCGCCACCGGACCACGTTTCTGGGTACGGCTTCGTGCAGGTCGTATAGCGTATAACGGGGACTCCTGATGGAACGGAAGCTCGCAGACCGGACATTCGTCAAGGGTTTAACGAGCCTCGACGCCTCCTCGATCTTCCCCCGAGCGAATCGTTCTCGATTATTAACCTTCGCCACGAAATCACGCCAACGGCCAGCTCGATCCCGGGCGCAGCACCTGGGATACCCGAGGGTCCGTTTCATCTCCGGCAAGGTGGAAAATGAGACCTATGGAAAAACACCGGTGAATGATGGTACGGAAGTTAGACAGGTCGAGATATTACTCCGTTTCTTTGGAAAATTCAACCTTGGGAAAAAAGTCATCTATATGTCTGTTGATTCGGATAGATTCCTTTACGGATATTTTTGCCTAATTCCATGCACGATGCTGGAAATTTAACGGTTCGCTGAGATTCTATTTTACAGTCCTCGAGTACTTTCAGGATATTTTATCACATCGATAAAATTCAGACATTCGGCTAACCCTTTTCCGCCCACGACATATCGTTAGGTATTCTCGTCGGCATCGCCGGACCCTTATCGTCCGAGCGGCGCGTAAATCATGGCAGAATTTACACCGGTGGCGGTCAGAGTTGAGCATCCAGCTGCAACCGGGTCCTCTCCGAGGGGGAGGTGTGGCCCTCGGATCTTCCGGGACGTCCTGCTGGGATAAGGACAACGAAGTTACGAGCGAGGTCACGGAGTCAGGGTCGATGTCGTAAAGTCTGGAGAGGGCCTGCTGGCTTCCGTTACCACTCCAACGGTATGCGTGCCGAAAGTGGTCGGGAGTTTAGCAAATGGTGTTACATGAATTTTTTCTCCTCCTGATTACTTTCATTTTTTTTGCTCATAGGACAAGCACGTATAAGCAATCGGTATTGATTTCCCTTTATTTAAATACTGTGGATTTACCCGAGTAGAAATTTTCGAGCGTTACATCGGGCCCTGATAAGGTCCCGATAAGGCCCGACTAGGGCCTGATAGGGCCTTACCAGGATCCTATTAGGGCCCGATGTAACGCTCAAAAAATGTTTACTCGGGTAGATTTTGGGTTTATCTATTTCAATCAAATTTTACCGAGGTACATCGTAACGTTTCGCCGGTTTGATAGCAGCGCCTAACCATTCCCTCTTTTTGCCAAACAAACAACATTTAATGCGATTTTTAATCTGACGTGAATCCAAATTTATCGAGTACACATCAGCAATTTTTTTAAACAAAAAAAATAACGCATAAAACGTTAACGATTGGAAGCTCGTTCGTTTCCGTTGAAACCGCAGATGTCAGCGATTGGTTGGCATACACTCGAACTCAACGATTCAACCTCTCGTCCGTGTTATCCACATCTCGGTAAATAATTGATTTTTTTTCTCTTCTTTCGAGAACCGTGGAGGTAAATCGGAAATGTGCCCGGGCGCGATAGGGTGAATGAAGATGGGGGCGGGAGGCGCAGAGGGAGGAGGGGGAGGGGTATGGAAGAGCCGACGAGTAGACACTTTAGAGTCGGATTTTTATGAATAATGTAAAGTATTCCTGGGGAGATCCGAAAATTCAATCGACGTCGGGGATACCCGAGATAATGGAGCCTCCGCGAGGCGCATCGCGAAACGAAAACGAAAGAGCGAGAGAGAGAGAAAGGGAAAGAGCGAGACAGAGAGAGCTTGAGCAAAAGCGCGAGAGCCCCCCCGGCAAGCGAGTTCTTCTCTGCAAGTGGGAAAGCGTGTTTTTCGTGCTAACGAGACGGCAACGCAAACGTTGAGGAGGAAAGCCGAGTTTCCACGACGGTAGTCATATTTTAGCTGTGAGTCTTCCTACCTCGCTCGTCCTCTCTGCCTCACGTTCCACTTTCCTTCGTCTTCGTTCTTCATCGTCACTTCGACATGTCTATACTTGTAGTACTTTTCTTGTGTGTGTATTTTGTAAATTTTTTTAATTTTTTTTTTTTTTTACTTTATCCTCTTCTCCACGTTCTGCCTTCTCGTCACACCAAGCATCCCTCATTCGGGCGACGCAGATATGGGCGAATGTACGGACCAGCAAAAACTTGGCCTTTTTTTTCCTTTCGTCCTTTAGGAGATCAAGTTTTCGTAAAATAATGGTTGGAAAACAAAAATTGGGACACCGATCGGGAATTTCTCTTTTCTCCCCATGAAGTCGAAAATATATCTGAATTCAGGAATTTAAATTCTAAGTATTCCAATATATATATATATATATTAGAAATTTTCGAATTTTCAGAAATTTCAGTATTCTAAATAGTAAAATTTCCATCCAGCAAGTGTTACACGGATTTTTCCAATAATCCACACAGATAGGCAGAAAAGTTCTGTAAGCGTGTGCACTGTCGAAGTGCATATTGTGCGAAGATAAAAAGAACGCGCCGAAGGTATGACAAAGTGCACACCATAGTTCTCCTGTACCATCCGCTTCTCAGTCGACTCTGCCGGGCGTGTTGTGTGTGAAGTAGAACGAAAAATTGTAAATTATCTGCACTCAGCAGCGCGGGGGAAAGACACATTGCGCGAGTTCTGGAATGGCGTGCAATTTTCTTCGATACGCGGTCCTACCCGCCGACGCGTACGAGCCGAGCAAATGGTTGTACACGTGTGGGCTTTCACGCCGATTTGTATCCGTCCTCTCTGACTGTAACCGTTGATGGAAATTGCAGGTACATCGTCTAGCATTCTCGCGAAAGCTCCGCTCCTTCTCTCGCTCGCTCTCCGGCGTTTATGTTTCCACGCTCGAATCGGGAACGATGGGCTTTTATCGCGAACAATTGCCGTTCGATGAGATGCTTTTTTCTCCCCATTTTGCAAAAAAATTTCGATGAGAAACGAGCTAATAATAATATGCATTATTAGTCCAATGCGATATCCATCAGCCGCAGGTACGTTGTAGCCGTTAGCTGTGATTAACCGGATGCATGTTGCAGCACTCTGCGGTTGTATTGCCGTAATTTGGGTTGCGGATATACGCGGGAAGAGCAATTTTGGCAAGCGTCATTTACCATCATATCGCTCTTGTTACTGCCATCATCGCGATATCGTTCATAAATTCGATAGCCGTGAAAATTTAACATTCGCCGTTCCGTCCGGCATCAATATTGAGTATGCAAGTTAAGCGTCTATACTCCTGAAGAAAAACTTATTTTCTCAAACGCTCTACATTTTTCAAACATCATATTTAGAAGTGGGACTCTTGAAAAATATACTTTTTAAATTTTTCCAGTAAAATAACAAAAATGTTATTACGTTATGTTCAACATTTTTTTTACATGTCTGCGTGGTAAAGAGTTATGTGACAAGTTGTCAGTTTTTCGTTACGCATTTTTGGATTATCGTTGAATGAGCAATTTCTGAAATAGCTTTTTTACGAATGTAGCAAATATGACGGTTTGAACGTTGATGGATTAACAGCGGGATTGAGAATAATGCGCTGGAAATTAGGGAATAATGCATAGCGCGTACAGCTCTCAGGAGAATCGATGGATCGTCGTGTGTTGTAGAATTGTTGGAATTAATAACGCGAAATTCGGCGTCAGATTTCGGTATCTCGCTATCGCCTGCAGCATTCGTTGGAATGCGGGATTGCACATTTCGCATGCCGAAATTGTGATACGAGCTCTGAAGCATTTGATGGTCACGATTTTAAATACTTTCGATATCATAACTTGGTGTGCCGAATTTCAGGATTTGAAATTAATATTGAGTTCACTCGCGTCCGAATTCTATACCAGCGAATGATCCGTACCGATGCAAGCCCGCAGTATTTGCTCGTCGACATTTAATCGAACGAGACATTATTTACGCGTCATTGTAACCACGGTATTAATTATCGATATGCAAATACATATTTCCCCGATGATTTTTTACTTTTGATACCTCAGTGTTAAATTATTAACGGTCCAAGAGATTCGATTAAATGCATCACAGCACGCTTGGTTTGAATAATCATTAATTGAAAAACCTTTTTCCATTGTCAGCCTGTCATTTGAATGAAAATATAAATATTTTTTAAATTCCTTGCAGTTTTCTTTACCAACTTACGGTTTCTAGATTAAGATTAGGCATAGCTTCGATGTAAAAAAAAATCACAAGAACATAACGTAATAAAATAAAAGCTCTCGCGACCTTTCCCGGGTTAACGTTACCGTGAAGTCTATCAGATGTAACATTCTCGCCGCTTTAAAAGTCTCAAGATCCCGGTACATTTAATTTCAATCCTTGGTGATGCACACGTCGTTGTGACGGTTGGTTGAAGTAGGTCGTCTTGGAACGAGCCCGTGCATCAAAGTTCACCGGGAGCGCGAGCTTATATGACGGTAGAGACGGGCGCAAAGGTACGCCATCCGGGTCCGTTTGTTTGTTTCTCCATAGCACTTTAACTCGGGTTTCACGATGCAGTAATCTCGTAGAGTGGCTTCGTCGGTCGGGCGCGTGCTCGCGGCGAGTTTTCCTCGCTAAAAGTCGCGATGGGAACCCCGCGACGTTCCTTTTACCACCCTTTCGCGGTGGTGAGGACGCGGAGAGTGGAAGTATCGTGGGGCGTCGGCGACGCTAAGCTTCGCGCCAACGACTCGAGACGACGCCGAGTCTCTGCCGAGTCGCCCATAGTAAACGTCCAATTTACGAGGCAGCGTTAATTTTTACGATAATTAAATGTGCATAATTCCGGGTACAGCCGATGCTGGCGCAAGGAGAGGGACCGGGTCCTGCACTGGCTGAGGTGCGCCAAGAGGTATACATGTATACAGGGCCATGCCTACGTCACAATATGATATTGTGCGCGACAGGGACTGCCTCGGCGACCTTACCAACCCCGGATGTGCACGATCCTTGCCAGCATCCGCTGCCACACGAACCCGGTCGGCTTTAACAATTATTTCAATTTTCAGCCTTGAGGACCCTCGTCGGTACCAATAACGTTGCGAAAACAACGTAACCTTTCGTCCCGGTCTTTCGTCCTCGCAATAAACGTCAACTTGTAAATTAGGAGCTAAGACCTGTTCACCCGCATCCACCGCCCCACGCCCTTTTCGCTAAAGCTTCGCCTGTGCGCGCTCATCGCATCCGAAGGAAAACAGCGAGATAGCTGGAGCTCGGTTCGACACAGCATCTGCAAAAGTACTCACACGTACTGGAAACATGTAAACCCACATACACCCCTCGTAATTGCATATTGGGTACTAAAGAAAACTCGGCGCGCGGTATAACAAGGTTTCGCTGGGTAGGAAAAAAGAAACGAAAAACAAAGCTTTCTCTGCGTGGAAGCAAAATTAATATGTCGGCGGCGTCTCCGCGTAAGCTGAGTGGCGGCGTAGAAAGCCGCGGCAGGAGACAGGTACGCGGAGACGCGGCAAGTGCGTTAAATAAAGGGCCGGTGGAAAAAGCGAGGGACGACGATAAAAGACCGGGATGTTCGACGGTTATAGTTGAAGCGCACCGACGAATGAGCAGAAAAGCGATAAGGGAGAAGATAGAGTTACCTAAGACTTAACCCCTTACGTTAAGTTTATGAAGGGTACCGAAGGGAAAGAGGGGAGGTCCGTGTACCGACGGGAGTTTGCGAGGTTCGCTGCCGTTTCGCGATTCAGCCCGCCGACGGTGGAATTTACGTTGGTGTGGTACAAACGAGAGGGGGAGGAGCCGGGTTGAGCTTATGTAAGCCGCCGGGGAAATTATGAGACGGATAGAGCCCCCCACTCCCCACTCCTCTCTACATTGTGACAGAAGAAAATCTGCTTTTCTTACGACGAAGATACGCCCGGAATGCGCGCCGCCTGTTTTGAAGACACTTTTATGTCCTCATCCAGAGCTCTTGCCGTGTCTCCCGTTTTATAAATTTTCGTTCCACGGCGAGTCGCGACGGACAATGACTCTTCAAACGTATTTTTCATTTGCATAGAGACAAAAGCGCATAAATTTGCGATTTTTAACCGAGGAACGCCGCGTGTGGTTGGAGAGGAAAACCGCAAGGAAATTGATATCTTGTTACTTTCGAAATCATTTGAATTTCATTGACGTTATTCAAGATTGTTTTTTTTAATATTATTGTTACACTTTTGTTACATTGCTTTTAAGAGATAATGGACCCTTGCAATGATGGAATATCGATTTTGGTATTCGGTGGGTACGTAAATTGGCCGAGCCAAGCGAAGCAAGAGTGTATTTTTTGTTAGCTTTTTTTACGACGGTAGACTTCGCCGCAGACAGGAAAGTTCGGAACGAGGCGCTGCGATTTCAGAGCGGTTTTTCGCGAAGAATTACCGCTCGTTTCGAATGGTAATTTTAACCGCGCTAAAACTCTTTTTTTACTGGATATCAATTGTCCATAAAAAAGAAGGCAGGGTGAAAGATTTTTGTATTTATCGACTATTAACGCGTCATAACTTTGCAGCGTGAAGAGTTGTCCCGTATCGCAGGTTACCCAAAAAAAAAAGTTTACACACGGATAATCGATTTGTCGAACCGCCGATTGCACACAGTCCGACGTATTGGGCCATCAGCAATCAATTGTGATTAGAAGCCCTAGCGGCAACCAATCGTCACCCGATTGCCCGTGCCACACCAGACGCGAAATCGTTCTCATATAAATCACGCGACAGCCCCGGAGGCTTTGCGAGGCTACGAATGTACTGGAAAGGGGTAAATCGGTCGGGTAGAGGTTGAGGTGTTGCCGCGAAGCTATAGAGGATGCGCCAGTGACTTGTAGGTACATGCTGGGATCTCACGGTTCCGCGATCGCGATTTCGTGGTGGGCTTTCGCGCTCTACTCCCTTTATCTCGTGGGTTTTACTCATTGTATATACATATATACACGTATCTGTGTGTGTGTATATATAGTGGATGTATATATATATATATATATTGGGTAGGCCTTTGCTCCCGCAGACCATCATCCCGCTTCCGCTTCCTATCTCTCATTCCCCGGCTGCTGGTGTGCAGCAGCTTCTCACCCATGCGAACCGTCGGCGGGAGCCACGATTCTCTCATCCTCTCTGTGCTCTCGTACATTGACAAGACGTCGAGCCCAGATGGTGGAAGCTCAGGTCTTCGGCACTCGACACCGTCAGCCGTCGCCAGATTTGCACCCGTGGGTTTATCCACCTATAGGTATAGAGTCGTGTTCTAAATGCACACTCGTGGGCGGCCCAGGTACGTCGGAGGTAATGTTGTAAATTGTTATTACTGTCGGTTCTCACCTTTGTCAGAATGTTATTTTTCAAGGACCACATCTCATTTTTGCACACGCTCCGCGCTCTCTCGTCCCTCCCCGACTAAATCCATTTCTTATCGAGCACAAAATCTACTGCCTCGAGGGGGGGGGGGGGGGGGGGGGGGGCCGGAGATTTCAATGGAATCTCGTTTCCCTAAGAGCAGAGTTTTTCGAATAGCTCCCATTTATATGGGAATAAAAAACGCTACGCTCGCAGTCGGAAGAAAGTCTGTTACTGACAATAGGGAAAAATTCAAGAAAAATCTCTCTTGTACGGACATGGTGAGGTCGAAATGGTTTTTCCACCTGGTAGACGGGATCGATTAGCCGCGATGTCAATCTCGACGACGACGGCATCGTCCGATCCAGGAGGCAACGCAGTTGCCGGCCAGCTCGACTTGCTCTCGTGACGTTCCATAAATTTTGCCCAGCTCTTTCGACGCAGCGAGCTCCGGCAGAGAAACCGATGGGAAAATTCAATTTTCATAGCTGACGAACGATCGTTGGGTCGGACTCTCCTTGGCCATTCCATCTCGGGATTTTTCCTTCTCGCCACTGTGCAGTAGCCGGCTCTCGTGACGGACGCTTCAATAATGCCTCGAAAAGGCAATTGGATCGAGAGCATGAAATTTTACGATCCAGTTTTTCGAATACCGAAAATAAGGTTCCGACACATCAAGAAATTTCCATGACCGGAATTCGGTTGCTAGCTGCGTGTCATGGGATCGCGAGATGATGACTATTGTAAAATAGCAACGCGTGTCTTCATCCCCGGACCGTCATGCATTGATAGCAGGCGGAGTGGTCCATAGTTGCACAGCCAGCACTGGTCGACCTGTACACTGCGTGAGCGTATCGGCCTCCATGATTCCGTGACCACAACGGTAGCGAAACCCTCTCCTCGTACGCCTGGCATGCGTCAATTAGGGGTGCACTGTTCCCGGATCGAAGATCCGAGGGTCGGCAGAACAACGCGCGCAGCAGGCCGATCCGAGAGGGCCGAGAATGGAACTGAAATTATCCCGCTATTCTCCGTCTACGCTTTTGGCTCTCAGCTGTAACTATAACTGCTGCTCCCCGGTACTACTGTTCGTACGTGTGTACCACCTCGCGCATTTCTGCCTAGACACCCCGACAAATCTCGTCTTCGGGCTTGCCCCTGGGCTCACCGAACCCTCTCATCGCTCGTTCCGGTTGTTCCCTCGTTCGCCGACGCTTCGGCAAGGGATACAGCAATGCAATGACAACACATCTCTATATCCTCCCTCAGTCCAACGTGCCGGAGCGCGTGTCCCCGGATTACATTAATTGAATATTCATGCCACGGATTTGCATCACTTTTTGGACCGCTCCCCCCTCGCGCCCTCTCCCTCCTGGGTCACGTCACATCGATACATACTCCACATTTATTCGACGCCCAGTGTGTGCACAATAGGCCGACACTAGCCGTACAACGAACCGCAAGAGATTCTCTGTACGCATGTATGTGACCGGCAATACAGTTTCCACGTATTTGTAACCCATCACGTTTCCGCACTGTTGTAAATGTCGTTTGCGATGAGATTACGTCGTTTACCATTAATAACCGGCGAGCTCGGTCCGGTGTGTGTGTATGTTGGTGTGTCTGGCAATGCCAAATGGACCGAACTGATAATTCCCGTATTTTCGGAGTTTTACAGAAGGTAGGTAATTTGACAAACAAAAAAAGTTGAAACCTCTGATTATCGTACTATTTTTTTTTGCGACGCGATCGTGCGGACGCGTATGGGTTGGAATTAGCTTGCTCACCTTTTTTCACTTTCGCCCGAATATTATAAAATCCTTGACTGCATGTTAAATTTTCTTTCCTCGACCACAACGAACATAGAAGTAATCCACGTGCGGGAAAATGCATATTTTGGGATACGTTTATGACAACAGGTGTCTTAAGATATATAGCAATTCATATAAGTTTCTTACATTAATCATATAAGATCATATTGGAGGAATATACCAACAATTTGATATATTGAGGATTATCATTTTACGCCATTTCGAAATTTTGTTAAAGAGTCTGTGGTAGCGGCAACTCGCGTAAATTTTGAGCAAATGTCCTAAAATTGCGTACAAATATAATACCTTTGGTATTGAAGTTGGTAAAAATCTGTCCGAGCGATCAGATTTAAGGAAATTTTGATTTTTTATAAATTACTACAAGTAGTCTAATTCCAGTAACCATGGAAGTCTCGAGTTCACATTTGGCAAATTAATTAACTAATATTACACAATGTATGGTGTTAAACGAGGTGAAAGTGGATCAAATCGTTTAAATTTTATAAGATTTCGAAATTTATGCATTTTTTGGAACCATTGTATTTTACGTCCTACAGGCGTTGCTGCATCAAATGTCACTCCAGAAGTAAAATAAGTTGGATATTCGTAATCCGCAAGGAAAAGCACATTAGGTGAAGACGATAATGTTTGCGAAAATACCGCCAAATTCCTCTATGAGAAAGTTTGTTCACAATTTTTGTTAAATGGTATCAGGACGTGTTGCGCGGAATTTGTGTGTGTGTCTACATGGTCAGTTTATAATTTTTGCATATATTGTTACCGTCAGCGATGCCTATTCGCTTCTTTCTTAACGACCCTTCGTATGCCCGAGAAAGGTACACACCTTTCTCATGCCTACTCGAGGCCCATCGTGACTGGGATGACGTTGAGGGAACGGCAAAAATAGTAGAGACACAAAAAGTACGAGAATGATAGGTTCTTGAGAGGGTGCAAGGCACCCTTACATAGGTGATCGAATCAGCATCGATTTGGGAATGGGGATGAAGTGAGTTTTCGAGACTCAGACCTACCCCCTCTTCGTCCATGACCGTTGAGGATCCCCCTTCAGCTCTTTCCCCCGGACTTTTGTGAGCCGAGGAACTTTCTCGTTCTCACTCGCTCACAATAATACCGTGTCGTCGTTCTCGATATACGAAAGTTCCTTCCCTGCCTCGAGTGGAGAACTGCGAAGAACGAGAATACGAGAGGCAACCTACCCTCCGCGTAATCTATTTCAATTTTAAACTGCTACGCCAGCAGACCGAGCGTACATTCTCGACAAAGGCGTAGCCTCGTCTACTATATATATGTATATATATATGTGTCTATATATATTGGATTACACGCGACGACGTTCCCGATTTAATGTACGTTTACGAATCATCATCCACACAGAAAGTTACTATGGAGGTCGTCTGTAAATTAAACTTTTAGAAGTGTAAAGGAAGAAATGCTCCAAATTCACGGAAAAAGGGTTAAAATCGGATTTCAACGATATTATGTTAGCCTGGTAGCCGATACGTAGCTTGAGGTTGGATTTTCACATGGTTAGGTACCAACAGTGAAGCGAATTTATTTTTTTTTAAAGAATTGAGAAGAAAGATATTTTTGCCAAATTCATGAAGTCGAGTTGTCGCTCTACACTTGTCTATTCGCTACGATACGGCGAACGGTACCGAACCGAGAAGCGAACTTTTTCACAAACCGCGAATCGGAAGAGAAAAAAGTTTAGCCAGGGCGCAAGCGAATATTAAAAGATCTCTCCGCACTAAAAAGAGGGTAGGTTGGATGCTGAGGAAGAAGCTTGATTGCTGCTGTTGCCGTTAGTGGCAGTGCCTACTGCAGTAGGTAGGGTATAAGGATGGCCATTAGCGTCCATGAAAACAACGCGCGGTTCGTTCCGGCCCGGTTGGAAACAAAAGAGACGATTATTCTCCGGCTATTAGAGGCCCCAATTAATGCGTCCCTAGCGAGCCGCCACCGTCCCGGAGAAACATCACTGACGCGGCTCAGTCTTTTCACATTTTAGACCTCTTGTTATTTAAATTATTCTCTGTGCCGCCTATCTCCCACCCCCCGCCCCTCCTGATGTAAGATGCTCAGACCTCATGAATTACAAACCATCGCGGGACTCGCCTAACTTCGTTGAATACACCGGAAATGGGACGTGCTTTACGGGGTCTGAAATTGACCTTTAAGCGTTCCGGAAATCGCAGATCTGCTTGTATGCCAACCCGCGGTTCAGGACGCGATTCGGCTTGCACCGAGTGCAAACGTAACATACCTTATGCACCGGTATTGGTTTTCGCTACCAAAGCGAGCCGGGGGTGTACGCGGGTCAGCTTTCGGCTGTTCGCGAAACACGACGACTGCGGGACCACAACAAACTCGGTTTCCGAAGTCCGAGCAAACTGCGTCGCACGAGAAAATTCGACCATCAGTATGCATTCAGTATGCGATACCCGCGAAGGATGTCTATAGAAGTTTTGAAACACGACCAGAAGAGTTAAAGGTTTATGAAACTTTTAACTCTGCTGGTACCGCCACACTTTTGCCGGGCAAGTACCACCGCGGACTTCCACTTGCGCATTAAAAAAATACGCTTCAAGGGAGGTTTCTTTTATGGTGACTCCGAGATGGAGTGCAGCTTTTGTTACCAACCGAGCACGGGAGCTTTCGCATCGCCTTAAGGTCACCAGCAGCGTTTGTTCAGATTTCTTTTCACCTTTTTCCACATTTTCATGGGACATTTTATTTATGCGTTTTGTAGATGAAACGAGAAATGAATGCTCGACCCCATCGATATTTTTCGAAAGTCACTTTTGTCCCGGACATTATGCTTATCTAGTATAGGTATAGTGCAAGGGGAGTTTTTTTTTCATCTCCGTATAGTAAATAGCCATGCGGAAGTGCACCATAATGCACCGCCCCATGGCCCATGGATTTTCGGTGTCGAATAAATTTCCGCGTCACCGCGGGCGACGCCCTCCGGGATCGAGAGGATCGGGTTGTACCACCGGTTCGACGCCATATACGCCGGTGGCATGTCACCGGGACAAAGTACAAAAATCGATTTTCCAGTCTCGCGAGCGAGAACTTCCGGCCTTTAAAGAGGCTCATTATTTTCCTGCCACGAGAGGGTAGACCGTTCGCCGGTCGAGCGTGTTCGTTCCGTGGCTACGAGCCCACGAGTCGAGGGGTTCGAGGGAAGGGGTGGAGGCTCAGACCGGTGGCCGTCCGAGATTGATAAATTATCGGCTTGAAAAATGTAAAACCGATGCCCGCGCGGGTTTTCCCCCCTTTTACCGCCACGCACGATCCGTCGGGAACACCGCCGATCTATCCGAGTGAGCGGGAACTAAATATTCTCCGCACCGATCCTCCTCTCGTTCCCTCGGATGGATTCGGATGGATGCATGTTTAACACATAAATTTCGGCCCGACCAACACAAGTCGCCTGTCAAAAACCCGCTCGAAGCCCGATACGGCATCCTTCATTTTACCGGCTCGTTTTTTTTCCGCACGTACCGTCCTCGTGCAACCTCCAACCCTGCCGTCAGAATTTCGGTTATCGCGCTCATCGTTGTCTACTCCCTTTCCATTACACACGATTTTGTACAGACACGTGCGCACGCCCGTGTTGTGTGTACTCGAAGCCCTTTTTCACCGAACTACACGGTCCAACGCTCGCACTCAGCAATTCCATTTTATTCACTGTTTTGATCACTTCCTCATTTCCGCGCAGGAAATAAACCCGACTTCTCGGGATTGGGTGCAATTCGTTATTTTTGGCATAAAAAAATGCCACGAACGTAAAACAACATTGGGGTATGTTCGGTGTTGAGTTTGATAAAAATGTATCCAACCGTCTTCATGGAATGGCAACGCTCATGGAGGTTTGCCGATCGGACGAAAACGGCCGATCAGTGAACCAGTATTGGCGTAACGATAACAATACCCCAACCATTGGCCAATGTTCAGCCAAGTCAAATCGACAAACCAATGTTCGGCCGAGCATGAATTCACCAACCATTGACCTGTCGATTTTCGGCCGATGCTCAATCGAATATCGACCCACCAATCGTTGGTTTGCCGATGTGATGGCAACATTGGGCGATCAACGAGCAAATTTCGCCGCCAGATGGTGCCAACTCAAGTTATTTCTCTCAAACAAAAGTGTTCCCGAGCGTCAATGTAAGAGCATGCGAAATTACACGTTCTTTAACTCTCGCAAAAGAGTTAAAACTTTTCTCGCCCTATATAAGTAACCTATAGAAGGTCTAGGGGAGAGCGGGGCAAAATGGCACAGCGGGGGAAAACGGGATAATGAACCACAACGCAATTCTTCAGTAACTTTGGGATGGTGGCGATGGTGGTACTTGGGTCAAAACGGGTTTGAAAATCCGGATTTATCGTTGGGACAAACTACAAAAATTATTGGAAAATTGAGTTTTGCCCTCACTGTTCCGTTTTGCCCCGCTGTGCCATTTTGCCCCGATCTCCCCTACATTGAGAACCAATTATCAGGTGAGCATCATGGATGACCTTCCGGCCAACGTAAGCTGCCACCATCAGGCCGGGCTTATCATAGAACGCTCGATAGATGGTCGGGCCAAGCTCGCGATACCAATGGTGGCACCATGGGCTTCGAGGTTGGCCCGACCGTCGGCCGCATCCGGTCACCCTACATGGCACCGGAGGTCCCCAGGTACGGTTTTAGAGCTGGGCTCACATTGAACCAACTATGACTAACTGAGTGAGAAAGTTAACCCGACCCTGTACTTCAATGCAGATCCGATGACCCGTTAACGTCGAAATGGATAACATCAGCCTAACGTTATTATTATTATTAGTAACATTCTGTATTGAACATTGGCTGAACAACGCTAGCGGGTACTAGGCCGAAAACGTCCGAAGTCGTGGGCGAACGATCAACTTGATATCGCCGAATACGCATCATTACGACGATACGCTAGCGCCGGCTCAACTCTGATAGGCAACGTCTTGCCAACTATCGAGCCCAACGTCGGCGTGGTAATCGACAGTTCAGCCAATGCTGGGTATAGTCGGGATCCGATCAACCGCTTTCAACCTGCTGCCGACTAAAAGTCAGTCGTCGGCCATATTCCGGGCTTCGGCCAACCGCACCTGGGCCCTCATTTGAAGGAATAAATTATGCAATGGCATCAAATTCGAACACCATCATCCATCAGTCTACTATTAAGAATACAACAATTGTCGCTACCGTAGGGTATTTTCTCTCGCTAGAGCGCGTTGGGCAGAGTGACCTACGATATCGTATATTCAACGAGATACACCGTTAAATCCAGCGTGGAGAAAGAGAGAGGGAGACAGTGAGTGAGCGAGTTGCAATTGGAGAAAATATACTATGCCGCATCGCGTTGCTAAATCTCGCGGGCACCAGAAACGCGAACGGCAGACAGGCAAATCGAACGCCGCTTGATTTATACAACTCCGCGCGAACGAACGCGGATCGCGTTAATGGGAATTCGTAATTTGTATAAATTGCTGTGAAATTTATGATTGCCAGACATGCGGCGTCAGGGCGAGGGGGGTAGGAAGCGGATTGGACAGAACGGCAGGTCGGCAGGGTGGTACCGCGTCGGCTAGTTGGGTTTCAGATAAATGAATGGAAATAAGCTATTTCCGACCGTAGCAAGCACCAGCGCTGTGTACACACATTGGTGCAGCTTTATTCCGTTTCCCACCATATATCTTTTTTTTTTTCAATTGTTTTTATTTTTACTTTTTGCCCAACGTAGCGACATGCGAATTTTTTCGCGCGTGTTTTAAAGCTCGTCACACAAGGATTTGCTGAGGGAAATACATCCGCATATTCTAACAATCTGAGCGAAAGGAACGAGAAAGAAAAAAAAAAAAGAATTGAATGACTGAAAAAAAGAAATGCATTCATGGATATTCTATAGAATAAATGGCGAGATACCGAAAGGATGAAATATCGGAGTATCGCGTACACATACAGGAGGCAAAGCTCGTGGGAATGTTACGCGGTAGGATTTTTTTGTTGATAAACTTGCATACCGGCATTCGGCAGGATTTTTGTATTAAATCGCCCTACGGAAATTCAACGCACGGCCACACTCACCGGTTCCCTTTTATTTATATAGTGCATGATATTCGCGAAATAAACCGTCGCAGTCGCTGGATGTTTGACGCGACAGAACATTCATCCGCTGCATGACAAGAGCGCGGAAGAATTTTTTAATAAACAAAGTACGATGCTCGCATTTATAGACCTCGAAGTGGACCACGCACGGCGCAAAGGAAATATCCCAATCAAAAAGCTTGTGACCTGCGGCTTTGACACCAAACCGGATCTTTGCTACCGTCGAGTCTCCGCCCACGCAGTTACATGTCACGCACGTACTTTGTACGTGACATAAAATTGCACGCCTGAAATTTTTCTCATTTTTGTTTTCACACCGCGGAGTTTGCTGTTAATTGCAACTGAACAGTCTGCCACATTGTGCCCTACTTTAATTTCCATGCGTTACAGAATTCCGTCTTTCGCTCGATACGGCTCGAATGAAGATTTTAAGATCGGGGTGACATTACGCGATATTGTTCCGCGAACGTGTGTAAACGGCGAACAGGATGTCCGGGCTCTTGTATAACGATCCTGCACACGTGTAATTCTGTACAAGGATTAACGCAAGTTACGTGCTGGACTTGAGCGTGTTACGCACATGGTAATCGGATCCAGGTAATTAACGGGAACGTGTGCGGTGAGGGGAGACCGACAGATTGGCAAGGAGATTGACCACTCCGTGGCCGCAACCCCTTGCCTACGGTTTCACCCCTGCTTGTTGCTACCTCGGGGTTAATAGTAATTACACCTCCTATACATACAATCACGGAGTATTGTTTAGACAGTGAGATCGTGCGTTGTCGTGTTCCCTTATGATTCTTTTACCGATAATTTCGATCGCGTATTCCGTCCGTGTGGTCGCTCGGGTACGATAGAATTTTATTATCCAAACACCCTTCAGTCAAAGTACCACTGTTTGCCTTTTTGCTCAACGAAATTCGCAGCGGTAATTGGTCATCAACTGGCGACTCTTGCGCTTGCTTACCAGCTATTATATTTTACGATTTCATCACGGTAAGGCAGGAAATCCTGAATGAACGCAATGTACCCTAAAGAAGCGATTAAAAGTCTCGTGGGATTCTGGCTGCGACCTTCCGTTGGGTGGACATTAAAACGGTAGCTGATCTCCCGACGTGGCCGGTTCTCGACCGCTCGCCCGTCTCAACCAAGAAAACTCGCTGCATTTTATTATCGTTATTTATTTCTTAACGACGATCCCCGTCATCGGCATCTGTATACGAGCCTGTCGCCAAGTTTTAATTACTGACAGCCAGGTGTTCCAGCAAAATTTACCGTTCGGTGTCGACGAAGAGCTTAAAGTAGCTGTATCGTAACCGGACGGTCTTGAATGTTTCTTTTTTATATGTCCAATGAGAATTAACTTTTCAGTTTTCCACGCCTAATTTTCTTCTGCTTGAGGGCATGTGGAGTTTTTTTTGTCAGTGGTCCTAAATGCTTCAGTCCCCGTTGACCGAGTCATGAGGTCATGAAATACGAGGAGCCGGGAAAAGTTCATCGGCACGTATTTCATGCGGTCAGTTTCAACAGGCCGCAGGCTTCGGGCACTTCGGTCTTCGTTCGTAGGCTGCGGGTGTACTTGCTGACCGCAGTTACCGGCAAAGCAGCGGTGGACGCGAGGGAGGCGGCGGTTTGAATAAGGAGTCGGCGGAAACGGGGCAGAGACGGGGTCGGAAAAGGCTGTACGGTGCTGGAGCAGTGCACGATGTGCATACAAAGTTTCACTTCGGCTTATCTGTCTACGGTGCACCGCTCCGTACACCATCAGCTACGTCGCATCGTCGCGAAAAACAGTGGAAACCGATAAGGTTCGCGCTGACTGCGGAAGGCTCCTGTAACCGTGTGTTCAGCCTATCAGAAGCCTCCGCCGTTATGCGTGCGAACTTTGCCTTTGGCCCGCGCCTCCTTTGTTTGTCCAGGCAATTTTCCAACGAAAGTTTCCACTCGTCAGGTTCAAAGGGAGGTTCCGGTGAAAATGGAAGGCCCGGTATTTCTCCCGTGGACAAAACCAGCCTGTTGTCGTTGATGTGGAATAAGGGCGGGTAGTTCGGAACGCGTTGCAGCTCGGAACAACATCAACGATCACGATGATTCTGGCAGTGATCCTGGAAACTTAGTTGGCTTTGTTCCGAATTGTAAAGCGGAATGATCTGCTGTCGCAGAATGAAATTTAATACCGGTGAAAATTTTTATCGCAAACAAGGGTCCTCTTGTGTATTACAGCATTGTTTTTGTTATCTTTACAGGTACGTCGACATCCCGAAGGATATCAAGGTGGCACGGAGCTTTTTTAACTCCCGCCGCCCGACGGAGGTGAGTACAGCCGCAAACTTTTAATTTTACCTAGACATAAAGACCTCCGGGCGTGATTCATGAAGGAAGCCGTTTATCTTGATAGCCTTAAAAATAAAAGTTCACCGCTTCGTGTACCCTGTATCAAAAGGTTCATCAACTTTCTTTTCAACCGAAGCGACTAACGGTATTAAAGAACGTTGATTTTTTTTTTAATTGCGAATCAACGGGACGCAAAAAATTGATAACCGCAAGAAGAATACCTTATGATTTGAACCCGCGATGAATTAGTAAAACGCCGTGAATTATTTGATGAACGACCGGAGTCATGAGAAACCATCGAGTAGGGGACAGCGGGGTAAAATGGCACACCGGGGCAAAATGGGATAATGAGACAAAACGCAATTCTCCAATAACTTTTGGATGGTGGCGATGGTCGCAGGTGGGGCAAAACGGGTTTGAAAATCCGGATGTACCAATTGGGACAAAATGGAACATCCAAAAACTATTGGAAAAATGAATTTTGCCCTCACTGTCCCATTTTGCCCCGCTGTGCCATTTTGCCCCGCTCTCCCCTACACTTAACTACATCTTTTAAAAAGGCTGTCCTTTACACACCATTTATCTGTAACCCAGAGATTCTGAAGATTTCTCTCAATCTTGTAACATATCCACCTATATCTGTATACTTCTCCCCTACGTTGTCCCTCTCGTTCGTTTTTATACTGAAGCGTTATCGACTCCCCTCCCTCCTCCTCCACCACCACGATCGCAAAGATGAAAAATCGAACAGCGTGACTGCCGATACAGCTGCTTGAATGTGCTTCGGACAAAAAAACAGGTCGCGGAAGGAAAACAGAATCTGTAGAATAAGACAGAAAAAAAATGAGGTCGGTCGAAGATTTTCGCAGCGGCCGCGCCCTTCATTCAAGCGGCTAAAGTAGACGGGGTCAGCAGAGATCTCGAGGTATGTACTCGAGTGTGGCTATTGTTATGAGGGTAAGGTGGATGTGGGTCACATCTTGTGTATTTCCGGTAGACCGGGCTCAAGCGAATTTGCTCCATGCTGATGTGTGTGCACCCCCGCTGTGGCTTTAGTCGTCGTGGGACTGAAATTCTGCAACAGTCTGTCAACAGCGGAGGACCGGTGTCCGAGATTATACACTTCCCTCTATGCTGGTAGAATCTCTCAATCGTTATCCGATTTGATATTACTCTTTGAAAGGGACCGACAATGATTTTCCGCAAAGTACCTACACTACAGCACTGAGAAAAAATAACATAGTAAAAGTGGGGAATATGGCCCGGTCCATATATCATTGATTTACACCCAGAAAAAAAATGTATTTGACGACCACCGTTTATTACAATCAAGTAAAATATTTATTTGATTTAAATAAATATTTATTTCATTTCAGTAACCATTTACTTAAATTAAATAAATATTTATTTAAATCAAATAAATATTTTACTTGATCTTAATAAACGGTGGCCGTCAAATAAATTTTTTTTCTGGGTGTACGTGTTAATCTAGGTGGACCATATTCACCACTTTTACCCTACTGACTTTATACCATAAAAAATAGTTTCCAGGGGGAACGTTCACATTTTATAGTTACGACAGTGACAAAAAAGCATGTTTGCAACAATAATTATAATGTAACCAATTGAATATATACTATCAAAAACTATCTATACAGACGTTCCCCCTGGGAACTATTGGTATAGTAGAAAATCCTATCCTTTTTCTCAGTGAGCTTTAACGACGATACCTGCGAGCGTCTCCTTCGTGGGCCAACTAGGGTCAGTTGTACCAACCTCGACGTAGGAAGTTTTGACCCTACAAGTTGTGAACTTAAAAACCTACAGTCTAACATTCTGGAAAAAGGGAAAAACACTGTAGACCTCAATCCCCAGCAAAAATTAAATTGCCCGTATCGCAGACTATCGTCGTATTGCAATAAGTTCCACTACATAGTACATCGTCACGTACGATTATTTTCCTCGTTCAGCCTCGTTCCCAAGTGTCCCACCTTCCACCTTTAACGCGAACCTCCTCAGCTCGTGTAGGTTTCGCTTCTATGCGTTGTCACGCGCCCCGTAAATTTTGTCGCGAATATTGCAATGCACCGGAAGCAACCCGGGAGAATCCTTCGCTATCGGCTTTAATGCATTCGCAGCACTAAACGCCGACCTGCCCGCTTACCTTTCCAACGTAATCGTGCGAGACGTTAGTGTGCTCTGCTGGGGCGACGCGTCAGGACGTAAAATTGCAGTGAGCCAACGTGAATTTTCCTCGTTCTCTCTCCCTCTCTCTGCCACTCCGCGACGTACATGTACATGGGAAACCCACGGGAGTGGAGAATTTCTGGTCTACCTGACACGCGCTGTGTCCTCTTTCCGCAGGATGTACAACGTTCCACTTTCCACCGTATCTCGTCTGCGTTGGAGCTAACGCGAGAGCGGGAGACAGACGAGGACGAGAACGAGAACGAGAATTCAAGATCCCAACTGTCTACGTGATGTTCGTTATCGACCTGACATCTTCTTTCGCTTCTCCGAGACAGCCGCCCGGGCGGGCGATTATCATTTCAACTGCGAATCGCGGTTGTAGTTAAATCCTCGACCGAGTCGTGCCGTCTGAAACTCCGTTCATGCGTTCCCGGATAACAAGCCGTAAGGCGAAAGGTAAAAGTCGGCAAAGCTGCGGATGGTATTTAATATTATCTGCATTGTGTTCTCGAAGCTCGAATAATTCAGGTCTTGATAAGAAATGCGGGTTCCTTGATTACCCAGTTGGCAACAAGTCTGCAAAGTGCTGAAGTCGAAGGTAAAGGCGGGATTGAAAGAGTTAGAGCACGTATAGGAATACGCACGTTCGACCCGCCCCCCTTTTCGCCTGGTAACGTAAATTATAACAACGAAAACAGGGTTTGGAAAGGGGTGGGAGACCGGCGAGAGTGTAGCGGAAGCTTCTGGTAGGCAAGTTTTCCACCCTTATCCCCTGAAAGTCAATGTAACTGATTTCGTTATCTGCTCGTATTCTCCCCTGGGGGGGGGGGGGGAAGAGGAAAGCAGAGTGAGCCTCCCTTCCACGGACGTGATACTCTTGTAGATTGGGCCCCTGGTCTTCGGGCCACTCTATCCGACTCCATCCGAGTTCACCTCCCTTTTCCAGCTGGATTGTTACGTTAATTAGATTTTTTTTTCAACTTAAACGAGGCACCATTCAACGGAATCCAAATAGTCTGCTTCATCTTGCCACGCTGCCCGGCCACGAGTTTATCCACCGGTTCGCGCTTCCCAATGTCTGTTCGGCTCGTTGGGAAGCGTTTCGTTTCGGTGCCTCGTCGCTTCGACGAAGCGGCCAAATTTTTTGTTTCCACAGATTTGAATCCCACTCGACTTGGCACTACCGTGGCAAGTTGACCTGGCAACACTCGTAGTGCGCCACTCCGCTGTACTCGAATCCGTGTATTGGCAGGCTATTGGCACTTGCGGAAGCGACTCGTTCACACGGAACATCGACGGCGATTTCCCGTCAGGAACCAACCGAGTGTGAAAAGTTCGACGATGGAGGCTTCGCTAAATTTTTTTTTATCTCCAACGTCGTTACTCCTCGTTTCGGCAGCAACCGGAAGACTTTTATCGGCTCCTCGCTCGACGACGGCGCCGGAAGAGATTTATGTACAGTCGGCATATCACGCAACAGCATCGCGCCGGATATTATCGTATATAGGCGGTTTGTGCTTTAAAAGGATCATACTTTACCGGTAGCGGCGTAGCTCCGATGGCGTAAAAACAATGCCGCTGAGCATGCCGTTTCTTTTATTCGACCCCGAAAACCCCCGTACTCCTTTCGGCTGCTTCGAGCCACCACGCTCCCTGCGCTTCGGCGGACTCCGTCGGGGCTCTCTCACTGTAATCCGCGAATGCTTAGCGTTGCAAACATTTTTCCGTATTATTTACGAGAATCGTAATACTCCGTGGGCCCCGGCCGAGTCGCGGTACTCTCGCAGCCGGCGAACTTGTGCCCTTTTTTTCCACGTCGGCGCACGGTCGCGCAGGGAAACAGCTCCCCTGTACGACACAATGGTCCCTGCCGCTGCTCACGGGACTTTCATAATTCTCAGAAATATTTTCGCTGACACTCTCTCGCTTATATTCTCTTGCTTCATCCCTCGTGCCGTTCCGGTAAAATTTTACCATGCGTTTCTTCACTCCTCCTCCTCACGCTTTTTACGCACGAACCAGCGGCGATGTACGTTTCAACGTGACGTTAGGGTCAGCGGTAAAATACAATTATAATTACCGCCCCGTAGCAGCTCACTAAGTAACTCACATGGTTAATGGGAATGTATTTTTGCGTTTTTCCGCTGAAGCTTGAGCTTGAGTTTAATCTGCTCTTTGTTGCAGCCTTTTTTTATTAATAACTACTAAAAAAATTGCGCTGTTGGTCGCTTTATTCTTTTCTGGGTAAATATTTTTGCAGAATTTGCAGAAGGAGGGTTTTATTTTCGCGCTTGCACGCAGCTATGGGTTAAAATTCGCTACTGGAAATAACGCAGTAATTCTTTTTTTTTTAATGATGTGCTAGCACCGTTTTACTTTTTTTATAATGTACTAAACCTCGAAGGATCGACCGTTGATGGCAGTCAGTAAGAAGAATAAAGAGGACGTGAAAAAGGAAAAAACGGATGGGCGTTAAAGGAGCAAAGCGGAATTGCAATTAGAAGGTAGTTTCGCGACGCGCTCTTGGCGGATGCGTGCTTTGAGGTCTGAAGGAAAGGCAATTATCCTTTTGCGTACAAGGGCCTAGCGTCGAGAATTGTTCACTGCGTCCGAGGGCTTTGCGACCTCGGACATTTCATTTCCACTAGGTCCACCTTTCTTCGATACTTTTTGGGTCTATCTCTTGCCAAATAATCAATTCGCTTTGCATAATATAGGGGAAGCTTCCAGAGGTTCTGCTAATATTTCCCGGAATGAAATCCGATTGTACTGCACGAGCAATTAATAATTAATTAATTAATCAGTTAATTAATTGATAATTAAGTACGAGATCCTTCAGGCCGGTCGACAATGATTTTTGCCATCAAAGCGACCCTATTTTGAAAATAATTAAAAAACTATCGGGTACATTTTTTCTACATTGTGGAATATGTTTCGATAGTTATAATTTCAAAAAATGGGTGGATAAATGCAAAAAAAACGGCTCACATGTTGAAATGTCTGTTGAATTCCGCGTAAGAAAAAGTTCTGCATGTGTTTTAAAAGTTCGTATTCAAAAATTCACGACGCTCCTGCGATTCCACGAGCGATGCGGATAAGTCAAGCCATTCCATTAAAATTACCCAGGAACTTCTCCCCTCCCCCCCCCCCCCCTCTGCCGTAGAGTCGGTTTGTGGGCCGTGATTTTATTTTATTTTTATACATGTCTGCGTGATACAAATTAATTTTTGCAACACCCTTTTATTTTATTTTTATTTACATTGTGTCGATTGTGAATGTTCTTCGCAGGAAACAGATGTATCTTCCGAGCCTGCAGGCATGCAGGAGTTCCACGAGATACGTGATGAATAGCGCGCGAAAGCTGTGCGAGACCATCCGATCCTCGTCGTATTAAACTAGACTTTGTCGTCCTCCCTCGCCCTGTTCGCCACTACTTTTTGCCAGGAAACAAAGTGCAGAGTGCTGTTGCTCCGCCGTAGATGGCGATCGAACAGAATCCACTTCGTCCCGTCCCTTCGCCGGTGAAAACTTTTTCCCTGCTTTTTTTTGTTCGCTCGACGAACGGGCGATCTTGCCAGGTCCGTACAACGCCGATGATCAAAGCGGTATTAATCTTTCGCCCTCGGCTCGGTTGCTACAAAAGAAATAATAATCGCACGACTCGCCTGCACGGAGAGAGGATGATCAAAACTTTTTTCTGCTTTTTTTTCTTCTCTCTATTGTCGGAATAATTTTATAAAGATATCGCTAGTGGATCTTGCTTTGAAAAAATTTATTGCTCAATGTTGTTCCAACGTCTCACGCTTACGAGAGTCGTGCATAACTTACCACGTAATACTCACAGGATAATTGCACTCATCGTGTTTAAAAGAAAAAAAAAAAGAAAAAAAGGAACTTCGATCTTCAAAATGAAAGCATATTTTTTATTTCCATAAAATGTGTTACGTTTAGAATATCGTGTTCCGTATAGAATATATGTAATGGCCAAGGGCGATGGGAACAGTGGTTCGCCATTTTTAAAATGAAAAATGGTTTCTATATTCCACGCAATAATACCCATGTACCTGCGAAAATGCTTGGAAATTTTTTTACAAAGTGTCGCGAAGCAATCGGACGTTTATATTAAAAACTCTAACGTGGACAGGGAAATATTGGCCATTTGTAAAGGGAACAGAATAAGGGTCTGTGGAGGGTCTACTCGCACTGTCGGGAAATATGGACGACGATGAAAATCCCTGGAGGGAACATTTTGACTGCAGAGGGAGTATTTTGATAGAACGCATATAGCCAGCGATGCGGCAGAGCACAGGAGGGTTGGTGTCTCGCGCGGAGCTTATTTTTCTTCATCCCTCTTTACATCGCCCTATTTGCCGGTCAGGGGCGAACACCGCGCCAAATAAAGTGTCTGACAAATTCACCCCGATAGGTTCGACCCCTCGACGAGTGTCAAAATGTGAATACTGGAGACACTGTAAAATCTTTTTGGACAAGGTACCGGAAGGGATATTTCAGGCAGTCAACAAATCTCTGCCGACCCGAGCGTCTCGTCCCATTTGTTTATACTGACACGATGCAATCCTTCGGATTACTATTTTATAAATAATTCATTTCATACTCATATTTTCAAAAGTTATTGATTATTTCATTTTTTTAAAAGCGATAATTGGTGTCGGTTTCGGGCCAGTAGGGATCGAAGACCGAAACTGGATTAACGCCTGTCCAATAAATATTCTCAACTACTCGACACGTTCCTGAAATTTCAAAATTCTTAAAAAATGTATAAAAACGATTTTACATAATCGTTGTGATGAAATTAGTTATAATTATCATATTTATTTTATCGTTTTATTTTTTTAAAGCGATAATTGGAAACTGGATTAACGCCTTTCCAATAAATATTCTCAACCACTCGACACGTTCCTGAAATTTCAAAATTCTTTTAAAAAATTATAAAAAATCTTACCTTCGAACAAATTAATTTGAGGATACATAAATAATTGTTGTGATGAAATTATTTATTTTTATCATATTTATTTTATCGTTTACAAATTATTTTTTGCTTTTTACGCCATCAATGATTTTTCTTCAATCGATAGTAACTGCCCTCGTGGTCGATGTAACGGAACGCCGAAAGGTCGTTAATACTGAGTCCAGCGGAAGCTTCGATACACACCGACGAATTAGCGGTAGTTTATCGCCGCGATCTGGAGAGAATCGGGTTAGCATGGACGGTGTTAGAGTTTCGTCGCTCCTCGGCGTCCTTGCCGAAAAGTTTTCCAAGGGCTGCTGCAGTGATCTCGCGCGAAGGACCGGTCGCGGTGGCAAAGTGCGCGATCCCATGTACGGTAGTTACAGTACCTCGCGGACCGTCGAAGCGAGTCTAGATAGCGGCATTTCATCGTGGGGTTTCTTGCTACTCCGGGTTCGCTTCGTGAGCGGGACCGAGGAGACTTTGCAGCTACTTTAGCCGATAAGTGGGCTCCCAGTAACTCTCGGTTCGCCTGCACATTCTATATCGTACACAGTACCAGGGTATATGTGAGCCTCCTGCTGCTGACGTTACTGTACAAAATGTCTCAAAAGTTTCTCCTCCCGTACGGTGATCCAGGGTGACGTGACCGCTCGGGTGATACGACCGATCGCTTCTTCTCCTCACAGAGCCGAGCCGAAAAGCCCTCAGCCGTTTCCACCCATTCAAATTTCTGAACCGACAATGACCATTTTTTCCTATTCATTTTACAATTATTTTTCTTTTCAATTATATACTGAAAAATAATTCGCTTGCTGATTGCCAAAGAAAAACTTGTTTGTTTCAATTCTGCTTTCAATTCTTACAATTCCATATGATACTAGAATGACGGCAAGACTATCGAGGTCACATGTAATCGCTTTAAGTCCGGTATGAAATTGTACGAACTGAAAGTATTGAAACATTTTTTTATTCTCTGGCAGCCCGCAAGCAAATTTTACTTGCATCATTGATAGGGGAGACCGGGGACAAAAGTAACTAAAATCCTTTTTAATTTTTTAACGATCAAACCCGAGAGTCTAACGCTTCGGCATCCAATGGTGTACGATTGATCTAGTCTTAGGTATTTAGTTAAAAAATTGCAAGCAGAAGTATGCACGGAATTGCGATCACCGCCCCTTTAAACACAGACAAAATTCTGTAAGAATTTGGGCCGCGGTGGGGTCAATTGTAACGGGTAGTGGGGTCATTTGAAACATCCTCCTGCATGAACGAAATCCTTCGCCGACCGCTATCAAGAAATAGAACGGGGGTGCATTATTATAGAAAATTTTTTATTTAAAATAAAAAATTATTTGCTGGCTAAGCCGTTGTAGCCGGCCTGACTATACAGCTCTACTACAAATGTTATAGTCTACAACTGGTTGGTTATAAATTATAAGTGTATAAATTATCGCTGATTGCTTAGAATGTAAAAATCAAATAAATAAAATATATTAGTATTGGTATTGGAAGAAATTAATTATTGCTGGTACAATTGACCCGGTTCGACGGTTACAATCGACCTCACACCGGATTATTAGCAAAGTTACTGTGGCATCGGTTAATAACAACCTGAAACGGATCGTCTCAGCGATCAAAATGTTCCGCAAAAATGTACATTTCAATTCCTTGTGCTTGTTTGCATTAATATTTTGTATTGTGTTGTCTAGCTGACGCGATCCGCACAGCCGAAAAATCACTTCTGCGCTCGCGAATCACATTTGGTATCGGCCAATTGGTATTTTTGAAAACTCATGTATGAGGTGATTGCATGGCCATAAGGTGATGTCTATAATGTTGCTCACTTCATATCCGATGCGTACGATCATGCGCAGTATTGCACGGCTGCTTGTTACAATTGACCCGTGTTACTTTTGTCCCCGGTCTCCCCTATTGTTTTCCAATGTACAATTTTTCATTCAATATTTTAGTTGAGCTGAATGACTTCGGTCAATGGTCTATCGACCCGCCGTAAGGGATTGTAAAGTAAGGGAAGTCAATAAATGTCTTCTACTACTTCTAATAAGATTCGTTGTCGAACAAAACCCTGGTGTGAGCTCCACGCTGGGCCAGTATTCGCACAGTGTCGGACAGCGCCAACCCCGTTTGTCATTCCCACTAGGGAAATATTGTAAAATTAACAAAACATTTTTGGCCCATTGTGGAAAAGAAATATTTGTTGAATTTCTAAACCTTTTTACGGTGCACCGTCAGCAGTTCTTCGTGTACCTGCTGGCCAAAAATAAAATCGTTAAAACGCGTAAAGATTAATTTCCGACAATTACGAGAATTTAATAGACAATTCCGCGAATCAGGTTGATTTATGAGTGCAGAAAAGGGTAATAGATTCTTCAAACCGGGAAGAGCCGAATGACCCGAGACCGAGAAGATATCGCTTCGCACCCGGCACTCAAATGAACCGGCGAAACTCGGGGTTTATCTCGTGAGCACACGGTGTGTTACGGTTCTCTGTGCGAAAACTCCCGCACACGGAGACCTTCCTCGCTCTTCCACTTTTCGCCCATTCCTCAAGCCTTTGCCGCTGCTTCTTTCACGGTGAAATATCGATTCTCCACCGTGGAGTAATGGAATTCCGGCGTCAAAATTTATGAGTGCTCGAGCGAGAACTATCGTGCCTCGGGCACGAGTGAGGAAAGGAGAGAACGTGGGAGTGTGCCGCGAACAAGCGTTTCCTCGTTTTATCCTACGGTACTGCTATTAGACGCAGAGAACGCACCCTCGTTCATTCGCATGGCTGAACATATAGCTTGCCTAACGTGTTCATCTGCTCGTAATACATGACCCTAAATAGCCAACGCGCGAACGTCCCAAAATTAGGTCAAACGCGTCGGTAGTTTCTTTTCTCTTTTTGGTCTCGAGCAATAGTCTTAAAGGGGTTAATTCCACTGACGACCAGGCAAAAAAGTATTTCATTTATTTTCTAGGTAAAAAATTTGTTTATTAAATTACGTCCTCCGCAAATAATTGTCCGCAACAGTGTTCTGATGAAGCAAAGAAAATTTCCAGAGCCGAATATAATAAATTGTAAGAGATCAATTTTTTTTTCAATAATATTCTTCCCATATTTTACGCCTTCATTTGCTCTCCGATTGGTAGACGAAAAAATAAACGCAACGAAAGGTAATTTGTAGTATCCGAAAAGGCGTAATGCCATGAGTTTGAAGACGGGAAAACGCCGCATATGACTCTAGTCAGCCCTCAGTCGCCTACTTTTATTTTCATTGCTGGGGATAATCTCTCGTCGAATCCGTGCGTGTGATAAAAAAAATGTATATTTGCGTAAAAGGAACTCGCGGCACATATTTCCGGTGGGAAAAAGATTCGGCATCGTTGCAGGTCAAAGATGTTGGTTCACGCGCAAATAACGTGTACACTGAGAGAAGCATCTAGTAAAAACTACCGATCATCTAAAGAAAATTACCATAGCACATAGTAGTAGTACGTCACTAGGGCGCCACCTATGGCAGAAAGTCTCAGATTTTCCAAGAATTTTAACCATAATATCTACGAAAAATTCTTATAAATCCGGTACTTCCTGCCATAGGTGACGCCCTATCTCATTACTACTATGCACTGATAAAAACATACGCTTCAATCAACTAAGATTCCGGTAGGAACGTTCAACTAAATATTTTGTTGGTACAGTTAAAAAATTCGTTAGTTCAACAATTTGTTGGGTGATTTCACCAAAATATTTATGAGTCATTAAAATATTTTGTTCGACCAACAAAATATTTATTTGAACGTCCCTGCCCCAATCTTAGTTGATTCAACTGTACTTTTTTATCAGTGTGTGCTATGGTAATATCTTTTAAACGATATAGTCGTATTTACTACTCCTTTTGTCAGTATCACGTTGCATACAAGAGAATGATTTGAATGAGAGAAATACATAGCGCAGTAGTTAGCGCTCTTACTCTGTAACCGACTAATCCGTAATCCGATTACCATATGTTGTCTCTCTTCGATATTTCGCCCGTTCATCTCCAGTAGCGATATCTGCAGGACCCTAAACTCTCCGCTCGATCATTACAAACAAGACTTTGAAGCTTGCCTCGATCCAACGGTGAATGCCATTATTTATTTATGCCGGTTGATGGAACTCCGCGGGGCATTTATCGTGCACGCATGCGCGCACGCGTGCAGCTCATAGGACGCGTGAGTTCGTAGGCTTAGCCGATTCCGGGCTGTTTATGCGTCCCTTCGGCTATTCGGTGTTACCGCTGTGAACGCCCTTATCCAGCAGCGGCGCCCCACGTTTATAACGCGAGCGAGCATTTCAGTAACCATTCATGGAAATCAGGCGCCAATCAACCTTCCAGTACGATAATGCCTAGCGAGCGATTGGAAGCCAATGGGCGAGTGTACAACGCCCGTACAACAGTAGTGCATTCGATAAATCATGCACCGAGGTATCCACGGTTCGCGAGCGAATAGTATAAATTCGCTCCTTCCCATCGTTCTCAAGCTGCACGATTTTCATTTAAATATCGCGATTGTTGTTGTTTGATGGGGAGAAAAAAATGGATCGAAATTGACGTTGCGTTTTCTATCGTTTTTTTTTTATTTTTTTTTTTTTGCTCACGCTCGACGGTCATTTCGTTTTTAACTCCACAATGCAAAGATAATTGGTGCGAGCGAGGGATATAACGAGCCGGCTTTGCGAACGGTGTTTTATTGAAATGATAATTAACTTAATTGGACAACGCGCAAAGGCCCCGTGTAACGAGCGAATATGAAAACGGGAACAAGCTGAGTGCACAAATTTCACGTACCAATCGATGAATAGAAATAATTGTTAAAAAATATCGATGGGGGACAAAAATAAAGGGACTAAAAACCAATTACAAAAATCTATATGACCGTCGAACTTCTGCATCGTTACAGCGTGTCGCGCGTGTCACACTCTCGCGTTAACGATGGATTCCATTTTCCTTGACGTCCATATTTTTTTCATTTCTTTGAGCGAATGTTAGCCGAGTTGTCCCGATTTTCTACGTATTTCCTGTGACAATAAAGATAAAAAAACTATGTCTGTGTGTGTGTGGGTGTACGCGAAAGCGCGTTGCACGGTGCGGCTGTGTACGACACGCCAGGAGTATCTCGGGACTTGCCACCAAAAACTTTACAAGAGCCTTCGTTCTTGCAGAGTCGCGCGTCACCTGTTTTTATTCCACGGGCATATATTCGTGGTACGTACGTGTACGTCATATACGTAACTCGGTGTTCGCTACACGTTGTTTCCAGCAACAGCTCTTTCCCTCATCCGGAACCCACGGGACATCGAGTTTCCGAGTGAAATTCTCGATGCACTATTCTCGCGCTTTAACAACTAGAACAACGCGCTCGCGAGACGTATGGGACTGGACTATGTATGCACCGAAAGAAATGAATGTTATCCGATAGTACTTGTATGCTTCGTAGGGGGAATAGAAATATTTTTTGATATAAAAAATATTAGATTGCAAAAATCTTAGTGTCTTATTTTTCGATAAGGTATGTATCTGAGAGAGGCTCTGAGACTGAATTCCGGATAGGATATAGTGTATGTAGATACTTAATAACGTGGCAAAAGAGAGCGAATGACTCAGTGAGGAAAGATTTTTTTTAATACTAGAGCCTTGTCGTAGACAGGTCTGTCGATTCCCTGCCGTTCCTTGGCTCGATTCCGCCCCGGCGATGTACCATACGTGACATACGCTGGGACACAGTCTATTCACATATACATATGTATGGCGTGTACTATACGCATCCAAAGAAATGAATGTTATTCGATAGTACTTGAATACTTCGTACGAGGAATAAAAATATTTTTAAATATTAAAAATATTAAATTGCAAAAATCTTAGACTTCTTTCCCGACAAGATATGTATCTGGCGGATGATCCGAGACCGAATTCAGGACAGTATATAGCGTACGTGGATACTTACTAAAATGGCAAAAGAGGGCGAATGACTCAATCAGAAAAGAATAAAAAAAACAAAGTAGAGCCTTGTTATAGAAGAGCCTCTCGATTCTCTGCTGTTCCTTGGCTTAATTCCACTCGGCGATAAATACCATTCGTGATATAACGCTCGCACACACATACATACCGTGCGTGTGTTCAGTTTAAGATCCTGGTATCCGCGAAGGAACATTTTCGGCGGGAAAGGGTGCTCAGGTCGCTGGTACTGGCGGGAACCGGAAGCATGCATTATTACAAGGTTTTATAGTCCGAGGTTGTTTACGACTGTGAAATACGATGCGAAAGGTGGAGGGGTTGCATCGCAGCACGCGCCGTATAGCGTCTCTCGTTTAAAGCTCGAGAAAGGGAGCACCGAGAGGAAAAGCGTACGAGGCACCCCATGCAAGACGATAATGCCGACGCTGCTGCCTGAGAGACTTCGCGCTGCTCCCTCTTGCTCCCTCGAGAGAGAGTACCCTGAAATTTAGTGACCTCCCAGCGGCGTCATAGCGATGAGAAGACACCGCGAGCAAACGGTGTATTCGGCGGGCAAACGAAGACGGGGGTTTGTTTGATGCGGGTAGTGACGGTAAAGTGAGGGTGGCGGAAGGCCGGGCAAGAAAAAGCAGCGAGCCTCGAGAGCCCATCATCCATGCGCTTCACGCAGGGGATGAAACCTTCCAAGGAACGACGGGGCCAAGGATATTTTCCGAGAAACGAATTTTCCCTCTTCCTCACTCGACTCCGCCTGCCCGCACGTCCGACATTTCCATAAATCTTCGGAGACATAAAGTCCTGGCTTTTACTCCTTTCTGAAATTCTCATGGCACTCTCTTCCGCGGGCTCGGAATTCTCTTAAACATAAAGTCGGAAACGAATTAATAAAGCATCGCCTCGGAGGGGAAATATGCAAATCGAATATGACTTCTCCAAGTTCGGTAAATATATATACATATATTTTTTTACTGTATTCAAAATATAAAAATTTTCAAAATATACAAATTGCTCTTGTATTTCGACCGGATTGCCTTTTCATCGTTTATATATGTATTTTTTTATTTTCTTTTAGCAGTAAAAAATTGTCGTCTCTGTAATCAGTCTGTGGTTTACCTAGCTGGACACCACGAAATTGTGCCCCAAAATATTAGACCACGTTGCGCCCGCCGATGCACTGAGAAAAAGAAATGGTTGGATTAAGCAAATGCGCGGTGACATAAGTTCAAAGGTGTATTTCGTTGGTATAACAAGTATGTTTGCTTCAATCAACAAATTTTGAATACATTGAAGCAAATAATCGTGTAACAAAACAATGCTTTATTTGTATCAACCAAATAACAGCTTTAAACGTATGTCACCGCGACTTTTGGTTAAACCAACCAATCTTTTTTCTCAGCGTGGAGCCGCACATCAACGGTAGACCCAATATTTTTTACACGGCAACATTTCCTTCTGATTTCAGTAACGCGATATCCTATGTACCGGAAATTCCGAA
This sequence comes from Ichneumoninae sp. B BG-2022a, assembly GCA_030522725.1. Classification (NCBI taxonomy): domain Eukaryota; kingdom Metazoa; phylum Arthropoda; class Insecta; order Hymenoptera; family Ichneumonidae; species Ichneumoninae sp. B BG-2022a. The sequence continues at coordinate 66,927 of JAPYZD010000047.1, forward strand.
ACTCAATTCTCGCGAACCAAAGTGGGCTATTAACTTTACGAAGTCGTTTTCGTTCGTATGTAGACGCATATCCACCGCAACGTGGGTCATGCACAATTCCAGTAGAGGGGCGAGGCCGCTCGTTGGTGAGAAAGAGGGACGGATAGGGATAATATAGTACTGTTATATATAAACACACACAAATCCGTCCGTCGTGCGCGTTCATCCGTTCCCAAATTCGCGATCGACGAATGGCCGAGTGTGTGAGAGCGAGAGCGGATGTGAGAGCTCGTGGTATATGGAGCTCGTAAAGTTCGCTATAGATTTCGATGATAATAAATGTCCTCCGGGAATGCGCACGCGAAAGGATGCGAACGGGATGGGTTGCCGTTCCCTTCGGAGCCCATAAAGACTTTGGATGACGGACTTCTCGTGAGTAAGCTGTACTAACGGAGATCTATGAGTTTCTCTCGACCAATTTAAGGTACATACCAAAAGTGTCCATATATATTGTATACCCGCTTCGACCCACACGAGTTCTATTCCACAGATTATCTACAAGCATTCTCCAAGCCGTAAACTTTTGCAATATTTATTTAAGTATATAGCCTATAAATGTGATAAATGTAACCACAATCCGAGTATATCTTACTATCGACATATATATTTTTTTACAATTTTGGGACAAATGCAAATTCTTGATGACTTTGTTGATAAGTTGTCCAGAGGCGAGGAATTTGCGTTTCTCCAAAAATGTTTAGCAACCTCGAGAAAAATGGATTACAGATTTTGTTGTCGACTGAGCTCAGTTCTGGCGAAGGGGGGGGCCGGTACACTTCACCTTAAGGCTCAGAGATAAACCGCTCACTTTGGCGGATGTGCATGACGACGCGAGGAGACACAGTGGAAGTTTGTCGTGATGCTGAAATCGGAAACTCCTACATAACTTGTGTGGTTAACCGGGAGCCCGAAGTTACGTAGGGTTTCGTGTCGTCGATAAGGGAAGGGGCCGGAGCGTGTACAGCATGCGCAAATCCATCGTGGGAACGATAATCGATCGTAAATCGGGGACAATTTGCTGACATGCAACGATACAGCCGACAGAGGTTACTCACTCTGTCCCTTGTAGTGTGTAGGAGCTTCGTGACTCTTTCACCGCGCTTTGCTTCGTAATCTTTCTTTTTTCTTTATCTTGCAGACATGCGATTTAGGTAAAATATTGCATTTCCGTGAAATCCAATCAAAACCGTCTCTGAAATTGGATATATAGATGGAAAGGAATAAGGCACCCCCTTTCCAGATAATAGAGTCTAAACCCGCAATAGGTGCAAACTCACCCCTTCTTTTCCCCTTCCCCATGAGTGTACACTGAGAGAGTGATCTAGTAAAAACTACCGATTATGTAAGAAACATTACCATAGCTCACAGTAGTAGGGAATTAGAGAGCTACCTATGGCGGAAAGTCTCGGATGTTTCAAGAATTTTTACCATAATATCTACGAAAAGTTCTTATAAATCCAGTACTTCCTACCGTAGGTGAGGCCCTAGTTCCCTACACTGAGAAAAAAAATTGGTTAGATTAACCAAAATTCGCGGTGATATACGCGAATTGTTTGGTACAACTTGGTGCAAAAATAAAGCATTGTTTTCTGAACCGATTATTTGCTTCAATCTATTCAAAAATGTTCGATCAAAACAAACATTTTCGTCGAATCAACCAAATACACCTTTAAACGTATGTCACCGCGCATTTCATTAACCCAACCATTTCTTTTTCTCAGTGTACTACTATGTGCTATAGTAATATCTCTCAATCAATAGAGTCATATTTACTCCATAGACGACGTATCTAATTTCGGTACCTTTGGGAGAGAATTCCATCAGTTTTATCAAACCGTGGTAAAATGTCTTCAAAGACCCATGTACCATTAGATGATGAACAAAAAACAGTTAAGGTAGCTTCGGATGACTAAACCGCGTTCCGGAAGTGTATTTTGCTAGCTATAATCCCGACGCTATGAGCTTTAGGCAAAAGCGCCTGTCGACGAGGTCGATGAGCGAACGGCGATCTAATAACAGAGTCGATGAAGGTTGGTGCAAGGGCTTGGTAACAAGGCTCCTCGGGCTGTGTTAAGTCCCTCCGTCAACGACGGCAAGAGCCGGAGGCTGTCGATTGAACGAACTACAGTGCAACTGCCCCAGCATTATCCCGTCGGACTTCGGACGCCCGGACCGAGCTAGCACGTGAATCGATGTTAACTAGTTCGGCGCTCGCGGCCATATACGTCAAGCTCGTGGGATCGACCAATTCGAAACAGTCTGTGGACGTACAGAGGAAAGTGCCGAATATATATACAACGACCATGCCATCAAGGAAGCTAGCCATAGCTCGAGCGATAGCGCGACGCTGGACACTGTCGGGGGTCCTCCGATCTCTATAGTTTATCGTTGAAAACTATTAAGCTGCGGCTAGCACGTCAGGTGGTTAGTCAAGTCTCTCATTCGCCACTATATATACGTCCCGCTTATATACCTATACATGTGCGATATACATACTGCTCGGTAAAGTGTACAGTTCAGAGTTCCGCGGTGTTGGATGGAGTTGTTGTATCCGGTGATAGGTAGTCCCACTGGTCAAATAATAAACCGCTTAAATTAGCGACCGAACGATTGCCGGAGGGGTTATTGACCTGCCGAAGATAGAACCAACATGGGTCTTTCGCCTCGTCGCGTCGTCTCTCATCCTGTCGATAATTTCCAGCAAAGACGTTCAACGTTTGTTGACCATAGGATCGAGAGCTTCGGAGTAAGATATCCCGTGATCGCTCCGCTGCGTCAGCCCGGATGGTGTGCCGTTTTGCTTCACACAGACACGAGTAATCCCTGAGGATCAACCGGTTAAATCGTCCTGCATGTTTGTGCGAAAGGATGGAATTAACGAGAGGGAAAGACTTTGGAGCGAAAGCCATCTGCTATCTGGCGTAGAAAGATTTAAGGTGCCAATCAGTCGGTGCTATGAGAAGGTTGGATGAGAGGTAGGTGAAAGGCAGCCTGCGAGACGATGCCCCGAGCGCGCTAAGCCAAAAAGGAATGGCTCATCTTAGCTTCGTTTTCAAGATATATAGAGAAGGAACACCCAGATGCTCAAGAGAGGAAGGGTGGAGACGCTGCTGCCCCGGCTAAGAACGCAATTAACGCTTGGAATGCAGGATGAGACGTTTACTCTAGCGGGGCAAAGCCCGAGAAGGAAAGTGAGGAAGCGGAAAGCGATCTTCCTGACCTTATTAGCTGGAAGAAAACCATCCCGTTTACTCTCACTTGCTTACCCTTCGGCTCGTCTCAACGTTTTCCTCAGTGTCCTACAATTTTGAGCCGAAGCGTAGACTCTCACGGGCTCACTCAAACCCGGCCGGAGGAGCTCTTTATCGTTTACCTGATGGAGCGATGGGAAGAAAAGGATTTTTTCTAGCTTACCTGAAACGACGTTTACCGAGAGTATTACCTGGTAAACAGGGATGTCGAGATGGCTTGATGATAAACAATTATTCGTTCGCCGAACCATCTCTATTGGAATCACAAGATTCGTCGGAAATGTGCCAGAGCTCGGTTGATCGACCAATTAGTTTCCTGAAAAACAAATTTTTCATTTCAAAAGATTTTTCCGAGCCGACTTTGTACGTCTCAGAAAAGAGAACGTCGGATGACTTTGAGAATCCAGGCATAACGCATAGTCGTTCATCATGTCGAATACATAATGCCACTTTAGCGCTGAGGCCGCAGGAGAAACAGCGGCTTAAACTTTCCGGAGTGTGGTATAGTTTCGCTAGACTTCGGTGCGACAGGACCCGGTTTCACCGAACGCTGTAAGCGCTTATAAATGTGTTTTGGAAAAGTCGGCTACGAGAAAGTTTTGCCGGTGCACCGGGGACTCACTCGACAGAACGAATGTCCCGCGTTTGCGTGAGACACCTAGGGATAAAGGCAGACGTAAGTTAACGTATGTATGTATACGTTCGGAGCCCAACCAGTACAACCCCCACTGTTATTACGGATTTAACTGGTAGATCCAAAAATAAAAGCTCCACCGGAGTCCGCTGCAGGCTGCGAGTGCCTTCGCCGAGCCAGCAAAACTTTCGGCTGCAACGCCGCTGCAGTCGACAAAGCACTCAGATACTCCCTTCGAGGGCCCAGTTTGGCGCGTATGCACTTCGCGCAGACATACATTCAATAGTTGCGGTGTTACGAATCCCACGCGGCATCTCGCATTCCCTTGTTTCTTTTAGCCCGATAAGCAGATCAACCAAACATCTGGCGCGAATTGCCAGCCGGAAATAGGATGCATTTGGCCTGAAAGATTACTGATTTTTCTTTCGACAAATTTCAATGTATGTTGATCAGAATCAAACTACAGTAAAGGTTGTCCATAGGGGACCATGAATTGTCTTGCATGAATTGTGTTTTTCTCCTCCTGATCATCAGGAATCGCATCACGATGATGATGTGTAAATCTTCATGAACGAAAAATTGAAATCAAAAATATTCTGTTAAAAACGCAACGATGTTGTGAGGCCTACGAAGTGGTCTGTGAAATTGCAGAATCACAAATCTCGACCGAAACCCAGAAACAGTGTTTCTGACTAGCGTACCGTGCGCCGGTCGACACTCTGCGCATCAAATGTTTATCGGATTTGTGCAAACGAACGCGAGTACAGTTGTTCGGTTGAGTGAATTGATTTCGAAGCCCGCATTATTATCAGTACAATAATGTGTTCCAATCCCTGTGTGGGTTTGCTGCGCTTGACGCCCGCTACAATCGGTACAGAATCGTTATACGAGGCATTAGCCGATGCCGAGCTAACATTGCGTTGTTAATTGTTATCGCAATCGTTGAGGGCATCGGACGGTCGCGTTAGTCACGCGTCAATGGAGACGCGACAGAGAAGCGTTTGATACCGGGAGGAATGCGGGCCGAATGGCGACAGACGATTTCGCGAGTTAAAAGGTGAATGATCGAATTGGATACACGGTAGTCAAAATTGGTATACTTTTCTGCAAACACCGTATTGTCGATCAATTCCCAATTATTCTGATAATTTTTTATCGATGAGCCTTCGGGGTTATTTCGATGAAGCGAAAGAAAATGGTCCATGATATAAGTACAAATTAAAAATGTCACAGTCACCACGTTTCGTGCCCTCTTTTACTGCCCATGGTCGCAGGTTGTATGCTCGAGCATCGGAACAAGCACCTTGCTCTCAGTCTCATTCTCTCGAGTCTGTGACTCGGCCGTTACCTTTTATTCAAGAACGTGAAAACACCAGACTATCGACACAAAACCCGTGCGAGTTCGCTCAACCGCAGACTGACTGCCAAGAGCCTGACCGTTCGAAAGCATAAACCGCGACGATCAAGTCTCGAGACCTCGAACGACGTCCAACACCGCCAGGATAACCGCGCGTACGTGACGCAATCGATCGTCCAATGGGAGGGGGAGAGAGTCCGTTTGCGCACTGGGAAATGCCCCCAGCTATCCGAAGTGGAGAGGCCACACACTATGTTCCAGCATCGCCGTCGTCGTCGTCGCCGTCTCCATCGTCGCGCGCGACCCCGAGATACTCTTGGATCGTTCAAATTCCACGGTCGATTCCCGGAATTGAGCGTTCGTCGCTTCGTCGAATCCGTTTAACGGGTTTCCCCGCATCCAGCTCGCCTGAGAACTGCCACGTACCACCTTATCGTTAACCACTGTGTGCAGGCGGTAGCGGGTCCCCTACGAAGTGGCTATTCATCGCCACCGTTCGCATTCTCACATACACTCGTCGGAGTTCAGTCGTCCGGTTTTCGAACTGTTACCTCCGTTCTCGTTCCGGCACATCCTTTCCGCCTATGTGCGACAGGTGCCAAAGCGTACGCCGACCAGCGTGAAGAGTTTTGCTGCAGCGTGAACAGTTCTCAGAACTGCCCGCCCGTTATGCGACATGAGGACATTCTGGCGTTGCTGGGTGTGATACCCTCCGCAAAGGGATGAAACTTCCCGGTCATTCGCACTTTACCTCCGGTCACGTCTAGGCTCTTGTGTGCCATGTCGCTGGTAACCTGGCTTTGTTAAAATGTTACCGCGGCTGCGAACGGCAATCATGCTTCTTTTATGTACGTTTGGCACTGTCGTACCGGGACCGTTATGTGTTAATCCCGATGACCCGTGACTGTCGGCAGATAGGACCGTTTGGCAGAAGTATTTGTGACGACGATCGTGAAACTTTATCTATTGGCCGGATCCTTGGATCGCAAGGAACGACAGGGTTTAGACCAGACTTTGAGACGCTGAAGATCAAAGATTTTCGTCTTTGGATAACGCGTGGGCCACTTCAACGTCGATCTGTTGACACGAACTAAAGGAGCAAGGCGGTGTACCATCGTTGTAATGTTTTCCGCCATAATCCTTTGTGCAGTTCATCACAACTACATCAATAACACGGAACAAGTCAATTTTCTGAATTTCCCAGCTTATCGATTGCCTGGAATATGACCAGGCTACGAATCTACAGACTCCTTCAATATGTCTTAAACGCAATTCTCTTCTAGCATTGCTGTAAATGCTCATAGAATTCCCCTAGAGACAGTCACTCACCTACAATGGAAGACGTGACAGAAGACCACGAGATTCACAAACCTCAACATTGTCTCCAACGAAGGCTCTCGACTAGGAGTGAGTGAAACCGGCTCGCGTGTTCAAACGCTGTTGCAAGTCCGTTTAGCAGGCGGTGCATCGGCAGACAAGGGTTTCCTCGTTCTCTTGTTTCTCCTATGGCTGCGCGTAATTGCGTTTTCGTCATCCTTGTACCGACTGTAACGGTGTGTTGCGCGCCATTATCCTCTGTGGCATCAACTTGGCCAAGCGGGTAACGTTGCGAGAACGTTGGACCAACCTACGAGGAGGTTGGTCTACTGGCACGACGGGTTTCGTAGCCGTTCCGAGCGGTGGAGAACCCACTTCGGCTTCACCCTTTCTCATCACGGCCGGCAAGCCTGCGAGACAAGCAGCGCCAGTGCACCCGAACGTCCTGAGCCCCGGCTTTGATAATGCTGATTGGAGTTTGGCGAACATTGGACCCGCTACCGTCTCGAAGCACAATTACTGCATCCTCTCTATTTCATGCTTCTTCTTCTTTTTACTTAGGACTCCAACACTAGAGAACGATGTCTTGCAAGGAAATAATAATGCATAGGTAATCTGATTTGATTTATATGGAGATTAGCTGATATTACACAACTATCTTACTGTATAATACAGAAATGTGCTCAAACTATATGTATGTTGAACGAGCTCATTAATGTTTTCTCATCAAACGTCTCCTGTTTTATGGAAACGCTATAATGAAGTCTTCAAAGGGAACAACAAGAGTCAAAGGAATTAACTCACGCTTGTAGGGTGATGTGAAAGTACTCTCCTGATTGTTTTGCTATCGATAAATGTTCAATTATCGAAATTATTTGAACGCTACGTTAGTTTTTTCCGTTTACGCATTACGGTGCGTAATCGTGCTGTAAATATCTGGGTTCGGAAATAGCAATTGAACCACAAAGAACGACGTTGACACGCGTACTCGTGACACGTCTGTCAATGTATCCAATTAGCAAATAATGACAGACTGAATTCAACTTCCGCTACATTGACAATCGAGCTTGGGCCATCATTAGGAGAATTCCATTATAGCCTATGCTTAGTGATTCGTGCACCCTTGAGCTCAAGAAATGAAGAACCGCGACTTGCAATTGAATAGTGAATACAACCATTAGGGAGCGTGGCGTCTGCAAAAAAATAACAAGTGATAGGATTGTCGTTTCCAAGAAAGCCTGCGTGTATCTGTTTTCCCGATACAATTGCTGTATTGTGTATTTCTATCGAGGTAATTGGAAGTCAAGAAATTAATAAGGTTGAGCGGTATGAAATTGAACTTGTGGAAGCAATACCAATGATGTATTTATTATACATGGAAATTTCACGGACCCGATGGTGGAACGTGATTCTTTTTGTCATAATTATTACCGGTAATTCAACTCTCTCGATTCGGGAGAAAAAAATCAAATGGGTCAAATCAATTTTTAACGATGTTGGATCGTCGGATGGTTTGTGAGAGTTCAGAGACTGCATGCAGCCGGAAAAGGTACTTCAATGTAATCTTGCATTTCGAGCAAGAATAAAAGGTGAAATTGATCGCGTATCTGTGATAGCCCAGAAGAGTTTTCCCTCGAGAGAACCATTCCGACTGAGGCCCTTATATCGCTTCGAAATTACGAAAGTTCGAATTTCAACGATCCGGTGAAATAAATATAGAAGGAAGCACCACTGGTGGCGAGGGCAAGAATCGCAAGCCTCGGTACTCTCACAATATAGTATACTTTTTCGATTTAAAGAGTCGGAAAGCCAGTTTCACCGTCTAACCGAACTTTTGCCAACTATATCGCGAACTTCTTTTCCAAATCTGTCAGGACATACTTCTCAAGAGAATTTAAGAATATACACAGTGCACTGGTCGCACTCTCAGGAAAACTGCATCTTACTCCGGACAGTGCACGGATTCATCGTGCACAAACGTTTCCCTGGCTTATGTATGACGCGTGGCGATACTCGCTCGGAAGCTGTGCATTTCGTAACAGGTAGCGTAGCACGGTTTCACAGAAAATGAAGAAACGCCCGAGATCAAAGATTTTTATTAATTTCTTCCCTCGTTTCATTTCACTTCCTATAGTTAATCTCTCGTCGAGAGGGAAGAGCAAGAGACCATTAAAGAATGAATTAATAATGAAATAGATAGGTACGAAAAGTATAAAGCTATAAAGCAGAAGTAAAAAGTTAATTCCGAAGAATTCCAAGATTTTCTCAGCCCGATCAAAGGAAGAACAGTCGTGCTTGCTTCACGAAAAAGTTTAACCGGATTCTTCAGTTACGAAAAAAACAGCGTAGGAAAACTGATGCTGCTGCACAATTGAGTCTCGCAATTTCGGACAGATCTTCAATGGTGAACATTCTCTTGCTCAATTTCTCGAATAAACACTTTGTCGTTCACGGGGGAGGAGGAGTTTGTGTCACACTGGGTCCGCAGTGGTGCCAGTGAGATCAATGCTCGGTCTAGCCCATTTCGTTCTTCGCCCTCCTATCCTCCTTCCTCCGTTATTCCCAGCAACCCACATCCCAGCCAAGAAACTTCGAGAGCGTTCGCCCGATTCATCAGAAGCTTCGCAAAGTTCACAGACCTCGGCTGTAAAACTGCTGCTGCTTTCGGTACGAGAATTTTACTTTCGTAGCTCGGGGAAAATTCCGTTAACCGTTTTTATTTTCATTCCGAGGAGTTTAAGTAACAGGGCAAGCACTGCCACGCGTTGATTTTATCTATCGCTGATTTCTTGACTGCCGCTCGTTTTTTTCCAGTCCTATTATAAGCAGACCTCAATTTCACATGGATCGTATAGACGCTTCACCAGACCGAATCGTCGGAAAGTCGTCAGATTCCTAAGATGATAGAAGATTTGGAAAACCGGTCCAGAAGAAAGCGTATAGCTTGATTTTTGTGGAAGCACAGTAGTTGATTGCCCAATTGCTGACTATATTCCTCACCTCAACGTGAATCCCTTTGATCGGTTATTGCAACGCCTCGTCACAAACACATCAACCTCCACCGTACCGTGTGCCTGAGCGTCATAGCTACAGGCAATACCCATAACAGTGAAACAGAATCATCAAGCTTTGTCCGCTGTTCTATATATAGTTCTATGTATACCTACGATCTGCACTGCGTTTGTGATTAACATAGCGTGCGTTATGTATCATCCATTGAGGCATCATCAGTATCATCATCATTACATCCACAATCGACTAGCATATCTCCCATCGTCGGAACACGGCATCGTTCGTCCTTCGAGCGTCGAGAAATGTCCTAAACAAGAGGCAACATAGGATTCCCGGAGCCATTTCATCCGCGCAGATAGCAACCCTCGCGTTGCTCCTCTGCCTCCTGAAATTGTGGTATGCATATCGAATTGCCTCGCTCGCGGTTCGCCGATTCGAATATTCATCCCCGAACCCGAGCGCTTTCTGCATTCTGTGCCGCTGATCGACTGGTATTACGTATCGCGTCAGGTTTCACGGAACGTAAACATGACGGGGCCTTTGAAACTTACTGGCTCCCGTGAACTCTGAGCCGAATTAAGTGTTTGATCCAGTGGCGAAGTGATGGGAGCATCGTACCATGTGGCTTGCGTCACATACAGTTAGATCTCCCTTAGTTGCGAAGACGAAAAGGGGTCTGCGAACGATAACAGGATCTGACCTAGGGACGAATACCCGCGGGTCTTCGCCCCGACACGCAGTGTCCTCGCTCGATTCCCCATGGCGCAAAGTAGAAAACGAAATATCGCGGGACTAAAAACAACACGCAACTTTTGCTTCGGATAAAAGAGCTATTGTCACGAAGTTTTCGTCGTTTTCTTTTTTCTTTCGTCTTCTTTCCTTTACTGTGCTCCACGGCACGTTCGCGGGCGCACTGTGCAGACAACCCTCGAGACCTTTTTTCGTGCCCTCATTCGCTCCCGGATTAATGGCCGCACTCAGCCGTGCCAACGAGGAGTTTATTCGATCCCGACTAGGGGCTTCATTTCATCGTCCCCGCTACCGAAATACTTTCTCGAAGGAAAATTAATCGAGCGAAGACCTCTGACTGCTCCGGAGGACGACGACGTCGGAACTAAGAGATCTCTAATACACTTTCGCGCCGCTGATGTTGACGGTGCGAGTTCTGTACAGCGTCGCAGCACCCGCTGGGGAGAGGGCGACGAGAGGGTAGATAAATCCGGATAAGCAGAGATGCTCGAGGGTGAATATCGCCACGGCGATCTTATTAAAGATCTCTCGCGCCGTAATACTGACGGGAGTGTAGCACGAGTTGTTTAACCCTTCAAGTACGGGGGAATGTTCGCCGAGAGCAAACAACGATGCCTTCTTTTAAGCACAAAAACTATGTGCATATTTGTAATAAATTTTCTTCTGCCTTATCGAAAAAGGAACACGTCAAGGTACATCTGTGCACTTTTAGATTTCTAAATTTAAATATTAAAATTATAAAATTTAAGTCCTCGTTAAACAAGGATCCAGTACATGAAGGGTTAACTTGTTCATCGAAAAGGATATGAAGGATCATGATGAGGATCCTTCATATCCTTTTCGATGAATAAATCCGGTGCAAGGAAAGGAAATTCAAGATGTTTCGTTTTCTTTTTTTTGCATGTAGTTTTCCTCATTTTTATCATACAGTTATTAAAATTCCGAACATTGAACTTCCCTTTGGATCCTCTTTGTCTGTGTTTCTAAATGCATATCTAGTTTCGTCGATCTCTCTTATTACTCCTTCAGCGATGTAACTATATTCATTGAGGTCCCAGAGTGATTTAATTACGTCAGCAATTAAGAATGTAACTAGGGGAAGAGCTCTCCCGTTCGCCCAAGGTCGTCCTATCGTGCCTCGAGGCCAGTTAACTGATCCCGTGGAAAATTACTATCCTCTCCGTCTCTCTTCTTCTTCTTCGTCTTCTTCTTCTTCTTCTTCTCCGTCTCCTCTTCGACCCCTCTTCCTGCTTGGAAATAGCCCCGAGGGTGCAGGAGGATTTTACTCAACCTGACCTTTGATCTCCGCGTCTAGGCCTGAGAGGACTTGTATTGCTCTTGTCTTTTATCTATCCTTAAGGAACATCCACCGCACGTGCAAGCGATTAATTAATTACTGCGATAGTTTGATCATTGAACCATTATATTTTACCATGTAAGATCGCATTCCCGTCACGCAAGTGCATGCGGACCTCCCAAGGAGACATTAACGACCATCAAATTTGGAAACATGCGATGCATTCTAAAGAGATTGCTCAGAGGAAGAACGCTTCCTTTCCGGCAATCACCAATCACGGATGTGGCGTGGATGTCAAAGCAGCAATTGAGGGCCGTAAATAACGCACCCCCAGCAAAAGTGTTCTTCACCCTCGTCGAAACGTTCAGCACAGAAAACGGAGTGAGGCGTTCCGTTTGAACTGGGGTGTAACTTGTGCCACATACGAAGACGTTGATTAGCATGTTTCGAGCAAGTCCTGAGGGGAGTGTACGATGTTCTCAGTTAAGATCGAATAAACGGATAACCACCAAAGGACAAACCTCTATCTTTTCGGGAAGGGTTCTAGACAACGCTCGCAAAATGTACGGCTTATCCCTCGGTCCTTTGCGCCCGTCTCTGTCCCGCCCATATAAGCCTTTTAGGTGGTGCTAATATTGGTGCTGGAAACTGTTTGCCCCTTTCGTCTTTGTCGTCGTCCTCGTTGCCAAGGCTATCCGTGTAGCGGAGAACAGCGAGATTTCTCGAGGCTCTCGGTCTACCTCATGCGAGCAAACGAAACAGGAGGGGGATTGAACGCGGGATGTAGCAGACGACGACCTTTCCACCCCGACGGTCACGCGCTCTACGACCCCGCAAGATCGCGCGGCAGTCTTAAGTTGCGCAAAGTGAAATTTACCGCCTCCAACGACGTAGCTACCCTCTGCGAGCCGTGGCTATATTGAAGCGAAACCCTTCCCTCCCCCGACCCGGTAAGAGAGCAACGAAGGAACAAGGATGAAGGCGGATACTGGCAGGTAAGAGGGATGAAGCAGGACGAAAGCTACAGCGACGCCCGCTTAATATTCTGCGAGCTCCCGCAGGACACTTCGGGAGAACACGAAGAGGGCGAGAGGAACTACTAGGGGTCGTTCCCCGTCGTCGTTGGCTTGCGCGTGGCCACAGCATAAGCAACGACGCTGAACGACGACGGAAAGAGGGGTGCGCGCAGTGGTTGCGAAAGTTGTGCCCGATAGTGCTATACCAAGGCTCTGTGACGCTTCCAGGGCGAGTCGCCTTGGTTGTCGAATGAAAGGATGAATTCGAGGAGGGAGACCATTGAAGGATTACACAGGGATGGAAAGGGGTGAGATTTTATGGCGCTCTGAGGGAAAGAAATCAACATTGAATGGCAGAGGGAGGGATGGCCGTTCGAAAAGTAATGGCTTTGAGGATGCTTGACTAGTTTTTCATCCTATTAAAAGTGTAACTGAGCCAAGGGCATTATGAATTCCTCTTGAGGTAGACGAGAGAGCCCTCTGTTTGTGCGAAACGACGATTTTTTTTGTATCTTTAATAAATGAGTCTGATCGTTTTTTAAAACTTGGTAGGAAACGGGTGAAGGGAAGGAAGCGAAAAAAACAAGCATCTCTCAGCAAAGCGATCACGATATTCTCACGGCCTGTTATTTGACTTAAATCTGTTTGATCCTTATTCCACGTTGCACATTCAGCTGACCTCATCTTATCATTGCAATTCCATAACCGATGAAATGTTTTTTTTTAAGCGCAGGATGACTTTGATATGCAAGTTGAAAGTGCTGGATGATTACTCAGTTCGTATTTAGACGACGCAGTTCTTCCGTATACGCAAACCAGCTTACTTTTTAACTAATGAAAATAATAAGTGACAAATTTGTTTTGAAATTTATGGAGAAAATTAAACTGCACGTTTATTTTCATAGCGGCCCACGCCGTTGAGTTACACGGTCGTAGGTTTCAACCCACTTTGCATAATAAGTCGACTATAGTTAGTGTATATGCGCGAGCCGGACCATGACATACGTTTCCCGAAGGGCGTGGTTCTCGTATTCGACCCTCGCGGACTCTTGCCCCTTTCCATCCTGTCGTTCTCGGCGATAGCCGACCTCGACGCCATCCTATCTCTCCGTTCCTGAACTTTTCGACCGTCCGCGCGGCTCTCGTGTACGTAATACCTATAACACACTACGCTGGAAAATAATTATCTCTCTTCCTCCCTCTCGCGCACGGAAAAGTCCGGCGCACAGTCGAGTCAGCGTGTCCGCGAATCCCTTATTCCGGTCTATTTCTCTCCATTCTAGCTGCAAAGCACACACCTTTCATCCGTATGACCGGCAATTCATTTACAATACCGACTGTAAAATTCCTGCAGTGTGCTGGCAATTTTTTCGCCCTCGCTCCACGAACACGATCCGGCATAGATAGGTCTTCAATCGCACTGAAAAGAATGTATAATTTGAATAATTATAATTTTCGTACGAACATGAAAAATGAGGAACTACGCGCAGATTTCGTTTGCAGCTTTGTCAACTCTGGAAAATCACATGCCCATTTGGGCAAGCTTGTCTTCATTGTGGTATTATTTTGTCACTGATTATTGTTTATTTGCTTATTTGTAGTGAAATCTATATGGCAGAATCCGAGCAGGATCTCCTTAGGGAGCTCGTCCCAGGACACAAATAAAACAACACTATTCTATTCTGAGTGTAAACTCAAAGCCTTGTTAGTACAAAGAGCGTGCGGCCGCATGTCGGCGCAATGACACAAGCCTCAGGCACTTGGCAGACCTAATATCACTAATACCGATCAAGTGATGCGCTAGCGTCTCGACGCCAAGTACCTTTTTTTTAAACATAACTACCATTCATGTTTACCCCCACAACCACTGACTCAATTTTTGTACCTTCAAACGCATGACTGGGGTGCGAACGCATCCCACGCTTTTCTTGATCATAAAACCGGTCCTACGCTGATAAACAGACTTTTCCATACATGGTTTTCTACGTATTTTCACAAGGAAGAGAATGGTGTGCGATAAATCTGATTTTATTTACATTTAGTTAATGAGAAACCCATTCGAATACTGAAAACCGGAAAAAAATAAGCCAGAAGCTAATTTTTTCGCGTTCGCGTGGGAAGCGTTCGAACCCCAGTCATGAGTTGTAGGGTTGCTCGTTTAGTTTAACGATATCACGCCCTCATGCGGTATGACAATTCTAGGCTTCGAAGTGGCCGGTCTTCCAGGGTGACACATAGCTCACGAAGAGAATACGGATAGTTAAAAAAAAAATTAGCCGCTCCACACCTAAACCCGCTGCATTTGACCAACTATTCCATTCGTACTTCGCTCGGGGGCTAAAGTGACAGCCAAGAATCCAGACTGAGTGTCTCCTATATCTCGGGCTAAAGGTTGCTTCGTCGACGAGGGTAAAGACCGGGATGGTACATAACTGGCGTCAGACGCAAGCCCGGGGCGTCTTTAAAATGACGAGCAAAAAGCCCACCAGCAGCAGCAGCAGAAGCGGCGGTGTGCGGCACACAGCAAGCGCGGGGAGATAGTTAATTGCTATCCCTCGGGAAGCGCTTAGCTTTGCTGCACCATTGCTGCTGAAAATCCCGGACGACGATATAGACACGGTCGTTGGATTACCGCGATAGCGTCGTTCGCTTCCTTCACTTTACTACCATATTGCCTCACGGCGATACCGAGCCAGCCACGTTGCGCAGCACTCGGAACCGTCGCCGTTGGATAAATTCGCGTAGTATAGGGCCGTGATTAAAGTTCAATTAGAAATAAATAAATAAAAAATAATAATAAGTTAAATAACCTTCCCCCTCCCCTCCCCCATGGGAAAACTTTAATTGCCCTCGCATATTCATCATTGCGATTTAATAAAATGAGAATCTTTTTTATTCGAGAGAGAAGTCGCAAAGTTTAAAAGTTCCACCCACAAATAATGAGCTCTCCGAATCTCCGCGTCTCCAAAGCACGCAATACCGTATTATACACTGAATAGGATGAAACTGCTGAAAGAGTAAGAGTCTCGATGAAAAAGTACATTATGAAGACAGGACAAGTATTTGTGGATAATGTTAAAAGAAAAAAAAATCTGACAAAAGCGTTAAAGCAGCATCGAGACGTAGGAATAATACTGACTTGGGCGCAAATCGTTATGGTCGTTATTCGATGCTCGTTATAAGGTCTTCTTTCTTACGTTATCGACTTGCTATATTTGTTTGTCTGGTAACTGGAGGAACGTGCGACGAATAAGAAATAACGATGGATACAAAATTTCATCCGTTTCCCGGGCGAATATTGTTGAAAATTTATGTTTATCGTTTTTCGTCGTCTGTCGGGCTTGTTTACAGTTAAATGGACAGGACGAAATACCTGAACGAAAAATACCGAGGATGCAGTACGTGAAACGAAATTTTTAAAAAATAATGAAACCATCACACGGTGTGTGTGCCAATGCATCGATTGGCGGCCGCGTTCCTCGGGAACCTTTGGTTGAACCCTGTAAAAATGGTAACGGGTACGGTCGGTTTACCGTAGATTCACTCGCAGAGTGTTAGCAGCCGTGATTTGATAACAGCTTTCCAATGAAAATAAAAAATAAAAAATATATACTACCTCTGTAGCACCGAAGCGTTCGATGTTGCATATTTACGCTCGTCGACTGAACATTTTCGAGCGTTGACGCGTATATACTGTGAAAATAATACAATAAGAGATAAAAAAAGAACCGTGAAAGGATGGAGAGGAAAAAATACCAAAAACAAAAAGAACTTCCCCGTTCTGTTGTTGTTTTTTTTATTTGGGTGGCTGGTCTTTCTCTGTATGCATTCATGTGTGAATCCAATCATACGCCCGGTATTTGTACAACTTTCGTGCAACGGCAACTCGTTGAAAAGCTTTCCCCAGATCGAAAAATTGGCACTAGTCGAAATACGTGCTATAATTTTTGGTCGTGATAAATGACAAAAAAGCAACTCGTTGTGTCGTCGTGGAACTGGCAAGTTCCAAACAGAAATTGATTAAATTTCGGTCGAAATATCAGTAGAGAATCATCTTCGACCATCTCGATAAACAAGAAACGCCACGTTATCTCGTGCATTGAAAAAAAATATATATATATATCAACGACTCCAGGAAAATTCGCTTGCGGGTTACCAAAGAAAAAAAATTGTTATTTCGATTCCACTTTAAAATCTTACAATTCCATACGGGATTGAAACGATAACATGTCACCTTAACAGTCTCGCCGTCGTTGTTTCAATGTGCTATAAAATTGTAAGAATTGGAAGTAGAATTGTCATAAACAAAATTTTCTTTGGCAGCCCGCAACTGAATATTTTTTCCAGTCTTTTCATATCTTCGTCATATATTTGAAAAGGACTAGGATTGTACAGAAGTTGGTTGCCGAAACATCTATTGTGCGTCTAATAACACAAAACAGTAAGTACGTTATAGGTGGAGAATGCATGGACCAGATAATCGGCGAGCTATGGTACCGAATATCCGGGGGGTGTTCCGCGCGTACGATCTGGCTGGTACGACGTTGCACGTGCGACACGAAAACCACCGACATACGAATAGAATGGCCGAGCACACCGCACCTACAAATTAATTGTACCCTCTGGGAAAAGACCGAGCCAAGCAAAGAGAATATTATTCCAGACTTCATAAAGAAAATGACCTCCGACAACGATACCGTTAGGAATTTCAGGTAAGAAACCTCATATAATAACGTACCATCGTACGACTATAAAGTGTTATCGATTTATTTATTATTATTGTTACATATTATTGTTTCTTTGAATACAATTTTCCTCATTTTTATTAATTCCGGAGGCAACTAACTGAATAAAATGTATGGCTATTGAACAAATAATTTCTACAGTTGTGATTTGGATGTGAATACAAAAAACAGATAAATGTTTACGTGGTAAACGGGTTAATTCTTATCCCATAAGTTGGTTCGTATGAATCACGCGTCCACCGTTAAAATCGAAAGCTTTTTGCGTTCTTCGTGATCTCTTCCGTACGACCCTCACTTCCGCAAACATTTCGCATTGCTTCTATCACGAAGAGAGAATGAGAGGGAAACGTGGGGTTGCGGCATGCTTCAAGGACGGACGGCCAAGTTTCGACGCAGTGTCCGAGCGTTGAAGCAAGAGAAGTGTACACGCGCGTATACGTAGCGATGTCACGATGGAGTACGAGAGAATAGCGAGAGAGAGAGAGAGAGAGAGAGAGAGAGAGAGAAAGAATATTGGGCAAGTGCGATAGCAGAAAGTTTACGCGGGAGGGTATGGGAATAGACGAAAGCTCGGTGGACTGACCAGGGAACGGGGTAGGTCTGCTGACCGGTGTCGTCGTTGACCGCTGGCTCGACTCAGTTTCATCCTCGGCTCGGAGGGGGTTGTGGGACGTCCAGTCCAGTGTCGCACACTGCCACCGGGCAGAGGGGCGAGCGAGAGGGTGTGGGGGTGTGCAGTGGTGGAACCCAGTCGAGGAACTCCAAAGCCAACCCGCCAGCTCGCTCGCTCGCGACTCTCGAGTGAAATAAAATCGATATGCCGCACCCGCGAACCTGGCTCTGCTGGCTAGCTGGCTCCACTCCGGAGGTCCAGAGACAGCACTCCCGGCCCAATTCCATCCTCCTTCGGCATCCAGAGCACCGGAATGTACGGAAATACCGGAGGATTTCTCTAAGCGCGGGGGCTTATCTTTCTACTCCTTTTTCTCACTGTCTTCTTCTTTTTAATTTTTTTTTCTTTTTTTTCTCTCCTTTCGGGGTAGCCAGAAGACCGTCAACGTGACGAGAATAAATGTCAGGCGTCCCGTGGAACGAGGAACGAGAGATTCACTGGCGACGACGCGCGAGAACAATCTTATCTGCCAAAATGTTTGGATTATTTTCGGCTCTCTTCGATTTTTCGTCGGTGGCTTTACTGGATCTCGTGCTTCTTGTAATAGAACTTGGTGGTGTTCTCATGACTTGATAAATAGCTGCTATTTTTTATAGGGTAAAGTGACCAATTTAGCCCGCCCGGATTAGCTTCACAAATCAATACAATATGGACCGTGTTATATTCGTCACTTTGACCTTATTCGATAATTTTTTTTTTCTTCTCAAACAATTTCCATATTGTTAAACTCTGAAAAAGTATTTCATACGAGGAACGCGACTCCTTCAAAGAGTGCGCATGTATGTATACATATGACGCGTATGGGTGAACGCTTTGAAATTTTATCTTTCAGATTGAAGACCGACTTGGCCGCCCTCAAGAATTATGGCTCCGGATTTTTTCTTCGTTTTTTTTTGCTTATTTTTATGTCGCTTAGATATATACGAAAGAATTTTTCTGCAGAATGGCCTCTCCGCAGCCGCGTTGACGGGATCCGCGTTTCGTTCGCGGTTCGAATCGCCGTCACTCACGTAAACCTGTCCTACCCTCCGACTCCTCAGCGTCGTCTTTTCCCCGCAGATCGTCTCCTCGATACTTTTTATTACTTTTATCCGTCGCAAAGCCCGCGGCGACCCAAAGCGCGACTCGTCGTCTATACGCGATCGTCTCTTTTTTCCATCCGGGCGGGCGCGCATGTCGCACACCAACGTCGAACCGCTCGGGAGCTCTCGATGTAAATACGTATATGCTGGATGGATGAAATAACCGATCCTCGACTCTGGCGTATAACGGTATAGCCGATGATAAACGATGCGTCCCACTGGCGCAAGATGGAACGCTCCGCTTTCCTCAAGGTGTCCACGCTATTTCCCTTTCGCTCCTCCTGTGGCGAAGTATAACGAGATTATACGCGGCCGCACTCGGATACTTATCCGCGCCGTAACAAATCCCTTGGATCGTTTCCTCCGGCGTGTCTCGAGGAAAACTGACGATTTTTATGCATCTCTCAATCTTGTGTTGCCGATGTAATTCATGAAAAATTGCTAACGACAGTGCGACAGTGTTGACGAAGGAAGCGTTTCAGTAATTTCAACTACACGCTGACATATTCAGATGTACTTGGAATATAATTTTTCATGCAAATGCATTTAATTTTGACATTATTGACGAGGGATCTAAATGAGAAGCGTCCTCATAGTCGGGGAGCGGAATATTCGGCAAAAACGTTCCGCAAGATGTTCAGGCACTTTGTTGGCTCCACACTGACTGCTGACGCTAAAAGGCCATATGGATCGTTCTCCGGCCAGCGGAGGTAGCTAGAGCCAAGTCAACAGTCTTTCAAACACTAATGAGCACTGGGTGATGCGACTACGCCACTGCTTGGCAGAGAAAGATAAATAAATATTTCTCTACGACATCACTTCCGGTTTGAAAATCTCACTTTTAGACCTGAAGTGACGTCATACCGGAAGTACGTGACGTTCGCTTTTTACCTAAATCTCATTTTTTCGACCGGCAGTGACGCTTTCCCCTATAACGTCACTTCCGACAAAAAATGAAGATTCTCAAAGCGAGAGTGACGATATCCTGTACGATATCCCTCCTAGTCAAAAACTGAGATTTTCAAACCGGAAGTGAAGTTACTGAGACAATTTGTTATTTTTCATTAGCCTGGCGCCCGAATGAAGCCAGTGACATAAAGGTGCAAATTAAGGAATATAAGAAAGTAGGTAAAAGAACTTGCGCGACACATCTCAGATGTATTTGGTGTTGACCCGAGGCAGATTCATGGTTTTTGAATAATATTTGCAGACCATGAATCTACGGAATGGCCCACAGGCTCCAACACTGTGCCCGGAACAGACGTAGCGATAACATTTTTCGACGAACCGATATGTTGGTTCCGACTCAATACCGAGATCGGGCGGACACCGGCTCGACCAACCGGCGAGCATAAGACCCTCGGCAACGGGTTCGGTTCCGCAGTAGTGCCGCGACGCTTAAATCTCACCTGGGTATGGGAAAGAAGAACCAATTTGCTTTGCGTTGTACAAACATGTAAATGACAGGAAAAAAAATCCAAAGAGTTTCTTTGAAAAAAATTTACCAGTAACAATGGGATACACAGCACGAGACGTATATAAAAATTTCAGAGCCACGTTTCGAGTCTAATTTTTTTCGGAAGAGCATTCGTGAAACGGACATTTTTCGGCTTTTGTCTCGGCGCTCTCGAGATTCGGTCTAGCCTTCCTCACTGGCAAACCTCGCAACGATTCAGACGATAAATAACCGTCGAGTAGATGAAGGAGCGTTCCGAAAGCAGGATCCTTTGTACTCCCGAGTTCAGATTGTTTCGTGTCGATTTTTTTTCCTCCTTTGCAACGTAAAAATTACTTCAATTTTCTACACAATGAAGTCTTTGTCGCTCGCAAAAGGGTCTCCCATTTGGAGAGCCCGCGTGGTTCGGATGGAGGGTATATTTGCTGCGACTGTTTGGTCCTACGTGTTACAATGAGTGGATCGATATGTGTAGGTGGGAAAAACGTGTGTTCTCGAGGGCATGAAAAAAATCGCCTTAAAAAAAACTGCCTGTGAGGGCGAGACGAACGATGGAAACGCGGAAGCAAATGGGAAATGAAGTGGTACTGGCGCTTGCGAGAACAATAGGGGCATAAAAAAATTTATAACGTGTTATTGGCCTGCATTGACTAATTTGGTTTTCGTTTGATACGAAATAATTTTTCGTATCGACCTTTCCACTTCGGACGTACGAAATAATTACGCATCGACCTTTCCACTTTTAATGCACAGTCGCGAACTATCGGACGCAATAATTATTACAGATATAGAAAGTGTGACAATGCAGCATGAGCCGAAGGCGACGGCTCCCTTTCTAGGTCCCTGTCAATCAGATAATTTTTCCTAAAAATCACGCTTTTCGTTTTTGGGAAGTACGCGCAGAAAGGCACACGCTCAGTATTTTTCTCGCACGTGATGCAAAAAAGTGCATGTCTGCGCTCAGTTCAGAGGAACGGAAAGCGGGATTTTACGCGCATGTGTTTGGAAAAATATTATAATGTTGAGGGAATATATCTACACTTATAAATGTGATTTTTTTGTTGTACTTATTAAATAATGTCATACTATTATTACCGCAGTAAAAATCAATATTGCAGTAAAAAACATCTTAATACTTCCGTCTCCCACTTTTCACCGACTAGAAGACGGTGAAGCACGAGTAGGGCTCGCTCCTCTTTTTATCTCGACTTCACGTCTCGACAGCCAGTGCGCAAGAACTTTTCCACCTTAATTATCTTTCTCATCACTCGCAGAGCATCTTGTAAGCACATTTTTCAAGTTTTCTCGGGAATATCTGAAGATTTTTCCGATACCCAAGTGAACAAAACTTTGAAAATTAATTAATTTCTTCGACAAACCAATTTTCTTGCTATCAACCATGTTCCATGCAGTTGTTTTACCCGGACGCGCTGTTCAAACGCATTTCTCGGTAATTCTCTCGATATCGTTTGAGAATCGATTTAATGGCGTTAAAAAAATGTCATAAAAATTATTTTTTAAGATTTGAAGGAACTGAATCAGTCTCAAGTGAATTACATCAATCAAGTGAAACACGAAAAAAAAATTACCATATATACACACATTTATATAAATATATAAATATATATCATATGCACAAAAAATATATTTATGCTGAACAACCGCCCAAAAAATCCGATACGTCGTATAATATTTAGCATACAATTTCCGTGTGAATTCGCCTCCAAACGTGTCGGATGTCACCGACGAATACCGACACTTAAAAATTAACTCCTTTTAACGCAAAGTGGCCACACATGGTCCCTCCACTGCTCCACATTGCAGTATATAACCGGAACATGTATAATCAACGTCGCGTACCATCGTCCATATATTCCCGCCGCAGCAGCCGAGAGGCTCTTGACCCGTCGTTAATTTTCAAGATCGTATGCTTTCCAAAAGTAATTCCCCACCGTGCGCGAGTTGTGCCGATCAATCCCTGGGAAAATGGCTTGCGGAACGGTTAACGGGCTCGTCTACAATGCAGTACGAGTATATATAGTACTTCGAAACAGTGAGAGGGGTTGGTGTAGGCGAGCGCAAGCGAGGGGTCGACGCTCGCGACGTTCCGGCTCCGGATCTTCAAGTATCCGCTCTTCTCGGGGCATACTCGAGAGTCGCTCGCCGGCGACGACGACGTCGCCTCGCAGCTGACGAGATCCCGCCACCCGGGGCACCAAACCGCACAGTAGATTTTACCGCTTACTCGAGACATTTTAAATCCTCGAACAGCCAAGCACCCATTCAAGCCTCTGGCCACCCTCGCGAATATCCCGTACTTTTCCCTCCCGTGTGAATATCCCTTACCCCAATGTCTCTCCGCCACCTCGCTTCCGTTGCACTCTCAGCCAAAGTCTTTCTCGCGTGTTACTAGTTAGCTCTCCCTTTACATTGCCATACACATGGTGCCCACCTCTCGTTCCATTCCTCATCACGCTTGCCAATTCTGTCTTCATCGCTCGCGTCTCACCTGCACTTTACCTCGGAAAACCCTGGCCACTGCACTCAACATGGGTTACGCAGTGACTCTTCGACGCTAGTTTCCCCTTTGTACAATCCGTAGCGGGGCCTTTCTCCAGAAACGCCTGAGCGTGGCTCTCGGCTCTCTTTATCCCTATCTCTCCCCGGCTCTCTTTCAAGAGAAGGAGGAATTAGTATTCCTGGAGGATGCATCTCTCCGCGCAACGACTGTATAGCACGCCTTTCTGTATAGCTGCGAATCTCACTGGCGCTGGCACTCTCGTGGGTTCTTATCTTCTTGCCGTGCGGATGGAATGAAAAAGCTTCGGAAAGGAGAGAACGAAAAATGTGAAAAAAGCGATATAAAAAAAATAAAAGATACGACGGAGAAGCAGACTTAATTGCGAATGTCTCGGTCGGACGTAATCGGTGGGAATGTATATGTATAGGGTAGGAGAGGTAGATGAAGAACGGTGGCTCCTCTGCTAATGGAATGGCTATGAAATTGACTTTGGAATTAACCCTGAAATTTAAATAAGACCTTATTCGCTACCTCGCGGACGGTTTCTTTTATTATCTTTTTACCCTCTTATCTTCTTTCTCTCTCTTTCGGCGCGAATTTGCATATACCATAACCACTTATCGCGTTAGCGTCTCGATAGTAAGCCCGAGTGGGGTTTGCGGTTCAAGAGGTGGAAAAACGAACAATTGCGAAGACATAACAGAATTATAATCTGTGCCTGTTGTCATATATATACAATTTGTTATCGGTTTAAAAAAATATGTAATTATTAAAACGGTTTAAAAAAAAAATTGAAACTAAATTCAATCGTAAGAGCCATGTTGTGGTAAACATATTGATATCGTTCTGTATATATTTAATATAGTAATTTTGTAGGCCAAAAAATGAAACAATTTTTTTTCTTTTTATATTTAACTCAAAAATACAATTTAAAAAATGAATAGAAAATACTTGCTGCTTTCGATATTTTTGTTGAGATGGTTTTGATAATTAGCTTGTTATTTTGGAACAGATAACAAATTCTAAGTTCTTGGCGTATTATATTTATACTAAAACTGCATCATGCGATTCACGCAATCTTTTTATTTACACTTTTTTATATACAAAAAACTGTCACGACATTTATTTTATTTTACATAATAATCGTAGATACGGAAAATTTTGCAATTGAACAATTTACGATCCGACATATCAGTTTGCGTAAATACAGTCTGTAGTCATACATTGGCATACCGCATCCACGCATTTCTGCAACAGATTGGCAAGTAAATTATGAGAACTACTATTTGAAAAGATTATTGTCTACGTTCGTATACGTACATGTCCAGGAGCGCAGAGTGTACCCTCGGCAGCGGGGCCTGCGTTTTCACATCGCGGTCCAGGCGAGATAAAGGGTCGCCAATTAGTATGGAAGCATTTCATTACCTTGCACATGTCCGGGCTTGGCTGTTATTCACATATTATTAACCAATATTATTGACCCGTATTATAATTATTGGTATAAAACATGCTTTTGAAACAACAGCAGTGTGAAGTAAATATAAAATCAGTCTCACTTCGCATGCCCCATCGTAGCCTCGTGCCTGACACTGTTTATGAGGACCCCAAACGTCGCCCGGCAACAGTCTTTGGACCGGATCACCTGGAGGATGGAAATCGTCCGGCTCGTCGTAGCAGGTAAAATCAGGGTCCCTGAAATATGCCAATAGAGATACGTTACTTACACTTACCATGTTATTAATTGGAGCAGCGAAATATCTGCATGTTTTACCTCAAGAAGTACGAAAGGTTCTCCAAGCTACAAGGAGACCATTCCATATTTTTCGGAAGAGGCACGCGTTTCGCTGCCATTATGAATCCTTTCGATTTGTTGCATTCGTCACCAGTCGTCGGGTCGTGATCCAGACCAAATCTTTCGTGACGAAATTCCGTTGCAATGTTAATATCGACGTTACGTCTACATGTATCAATGTCTTACTCACATATGGCCTAATTCGTGAGTGGTCGTTAAAATCCCATCGAAACCACCGTTGTCACGGGCTATTGCAACTGCATAATATTGGTTGTCCCATGGCTCGGAACAAAAAGAGTGTGCCGCTAATCCTTTAAGAGATATCAAATGACAAAATCAATTAGAAATCGATAGGACGCGTTGATAACCAAATTTATTACCGTGATTCTTACCTCGCGCGAGATGTCCTTCAAACATCATATCTGTACTGTAATGAAAATGTAAATGCATTAGCGACGAGTTCTTAGTAAAGAAAACCTTTAAAAAAATAGTAATTGTTACTCCGTCAAGGTCACGACGACGTCATATGCCTCGGGTGGAAATTCCTCACGTAGCGTCATGTTGTACCAATATTGTCGCATTTTCGTGGAACCCGAGTCCATGTCAACCACGTCCCCGGATCTTTGATTTTGCAGGTACGGGGTCGCGTTTCGATCCTTTTAAGAATAAAAGAAGGTTGGTCGAAAATTAATCGGAGCTTTGTGGTCTTAACTATATTAATTACTTCTTAACTTACTTGTCCAATGATTATCCCAGCGATACGGATTCTTATTTTGGGATCGTTGACATGCCTGAATCGCAAATCGACGGCGTTCCAATAAGCTAACTGATATAGAATCTCTTCGTAGTAATCGAGATCATTTTGTCTGTGGAAAAATTGTCCAATTTCTTGTTAATTCCATCCAGTGACGTTTTAATTATTGTGTTCAAAGTGCAACAATGAAGCTTCACTCACGTCGTCTTCGCTGAATTGTAGTCCGTCTGCACTAACACTGACGGATAAATAATTTCCCGATCCGAGCGCTTAACTCTGGAGCCATCAGGCGTCTTGCCAGATCGCGACGCTTCGCGAATCTGCCTTTCCAACTCTTCAAGAAAATATTCATTAAGTTTTGGCGATAAATTACATTACGTGGCAAATTATTCAACTTACCTCTTATTTTTTCTTCTTCTACCACTGATATCGATTTTATGATTACATGATAGTCAGTATCTAACATAGTTCTACTCGCGTTATGAGCTGCACTATTTCGTCTCGATCTCGCTTCTTCCTGAAATTTTTTTGGCAACGGACTAATAACCAGCCCAGCAACAACCCCGTTCTGAAATTATGTAAAACAAACAATGAAACAATGAAACTCGTACAATTCATAACGAACAATTTCTTTAAAAATAACGATAGCGTTGCAACTTACAAAGGACGGGTTTTCACCTTTCGTTTGGGTCACTGCGATCGTGGAAAAATCTGTAGGGCTGGTGAAAAAACTCGATACCACTATTCCCACGATCTGTCGGTTGTAAAAAGTGCATTGAATCAATGACCTCGGCTTGTGTACAATTAGCACCGTGAAGTACACCGCTTCGAGTAGGAACTTACCCCCTTCCGCATCTTCTTGTATTCGATTGTTCCATTGGGGTTCGCGAATGCGAGCCACACCGGTGTATTCGCTCCCATCAACTGTCCGTCCGTCGGGTGCAGATAGGCATCAATCTTTTTGCCGAAAGCGGTGAATTGCATTCGCAAATTCTGATCTGACCGCTTGTACCGATTGTGTCTCACCGGTACCACCTCGTACTCCGGTACTTAAAAATTTGATCAAATAAAATAATAAAAATCCATACGATTAACACTTTTGGGATTTCGCAAAAGTCCTCACTTTCATCGCGGGTCGTGTGAAAAAGGTTGGCTATCTCGTCATTGGTCATTCGCTCGTGGATCTATAAACGAAAAAGCATAGTTTAATTTTTGTTTACTTGAACAATTAGACGAAACTAAGGATGCGTACGATGGATAATTTATGGCTTTACCTTCGAACATTGCGCGGATGCTGCCGCGAGCAGAACAACAACGCCGAAGGTACGGATTATTCCGTACGTGTTCATAACTGAACAGCTACAGCTTTTCAGTGCTACGAGTTTTTGAGCACCGTGGTACGCGCAAATTTAATGAATCGCCAGACTATACTCGTAGTTTTTGGTGTTATGGCTATTATATATGTCTGCCTATTTACGCCCCAATTGCTTTGCTCAGGTGAAATGATTCAGCATAATCAGATTATTCCAGGAAATAATAAGGAAATACAAATTTTTTCGATAAAAAGGTATCTGATCGCGTTTAAATATTAGATACAAATTCATACCATATACTCCACGCGAACTTGTCCTCTGAACCGTCTGAATAAATAGTATATGAATAATGAGTTAATTGAATTTAATGAAATGGAAAAGCGTTCATTAAAAATGGTTGGTTAGTCCAAACGATTGTCTCAAGGTTTTTCCATTCCACGCATTTTGTACGTAATCATTATCATCGACGGAACTTTGAGTTCTGCCCAAGTTTCTATTGTTGAAACAGCTGGGCAACGGTTGAATGGCGCAGTTCTCTAATTCCATGTTTCCGCACTGAGGAATAAATAAAAAGAACTGAAGCCTTCATCGTGTCTGAAAGAAGCGCGAGATAACTATTCATTTGTGTATACACATTCACGAAGAGACTTCGTCCGTTCACGACTCGCGTCACTTATATTTATGTTATATTTATCTTTCAAAAATAGTCCGATCGCGGACATTGGCTGCGAGTAAAATTGAGGAAAGCCATTTAAAAGCTTAAAGTTAATTATTACAGTAGTTTTTTTAGGTCGTTTTTTCTGATAGAGAATTTCATGGAAGCCTACATTCCGGTAGAGTTGTTACGTGGCGCAGGTGTGGGCGACTGGTTCACTGCGGGAAAGTTTTTTCCATATCATGGCAGAGATTTTGGGTAGATTTTAGTACGGTAAAGTTGTAATATGGTAGAAATGTTTTCCGGTACAGTTGTTATGTGATAGAGTGGCTAGCGCTGTCTTTTTTGTTAGTGTTGTTACCTGGTAAGGTTCTATTCCGGTGAATCCCATCAAAACCTCCTTTGTTCAGAATTCCGGCGGCTGAGGAAGTTTTAGGAACAGGATGAACGTAATTTTTGCAAGCTCCTCCGACATAAGCCAAAGCTGTTAAAAATTATAAATAGAGTTTTTTATAATAAAGTTTCGATTGTATAGGATTTAATGACCGAAAATCTTATAGTGCCTGTAAATACTCAATACGCTCTTTCGACTTTAATTTGTCGATGTAAAAGCTATAGTTGTATTTTAAAAAAATAAATATGTCAGTCTGCTTACCGGTAGTTCCGATCGGATAGCCGGCTCGCCTAGGATCACACATGTCGTATCTGAAAAAAATCCTATTCAATAATTCAATAGCTGATCCAATTCAATAATTCAATATTTGGACGGATAGTTACCCGCGTAGATTCCAGAACGCCACTCTGCCGTAGTCGAAAGACAGAATACTTTTATACATTATTCGCAACAACAGGCTCGTTATGATCGTAACTGGTCGCGTCGGAAAGCTTGTGTCCGAATTACACTACAATTATACAAGTGTCGTCGGAATTTTGATCCGATGCTTCGTTTCTGAGAAAATAAAGAATGGAGGTTCCACTTCCGGTATATTGGCGTAAATATTCTTGGTGGCGTTTCGCTTAAAAAATGTTTTTTTAGGTACTTGGCGTCGAGACTATACCGCGTCGCTTGATATATATATATATATTTTGATCTCAATGTAATTAAAAGTTGGGTGAATTATTGGAAGATCCGATCTTATCAACATTTTGTAATATCATTTGATTACCGTATTTTCATCAAATATCGAATCAAACCATTTTTTCTTTCAATATTAATAAGTCTATTTTGATCTCATATATTCTTATATATTCATACATCAACGGGACTTCGACCCGTAACAGTTTCATTCACGAGTATCTCGGTCGACGTTGCATCACGCCCAAATTCGTCACTTAAGAAGGACAAGAGTATCGTTTATACGATCTCACGAATAGAGGTAAATCGTCGAAGTTAGTCTCCTCAAAGTTATATTCAATTACACCTAATAGAATTAATACTGTAGCAGTGACGAAGTCTATAGCGAATGAAAGAGAGAGGTGAAGGGGGCTTAAAGGAGGGAATGGCGAGGAGCTTTTCCGTACAACGAAGCGTGTATTCACGTCATCGTCGTATCGACGGCACGTTTGGTTTCCCAAGAGTCCTCGAACGTTCCTTAAGTCCCAGCATCCCTTGGTAACCCCTTTCGGGGAGGGAGGGCTTTAGGTGTTTCATCGCCCCAAGGCCTGCTACGACGGAATCCCTCTTCCGTTTCTATGAGCGCCACCCCTGCCCGATCATTACCTATACATACGTCCACTCTTCGTCAACTGTTAGTCTCGCGTCTCTTGCATGCAGCGACAGCACACTTCACCTGTATCTCGAAACTGCGGAGTTGCAAATGTATCGTTAGCCGACGTGTTTGGAGAGTTCAAACCCTCGAGATTCCGTGTCTGTCTCCCGGATGCACTCACGCCAAATCTCGATAGGTATTATATTTCAGCTGTATGAGAAGTTCGATGACTCTAATGCCTGTGCGGTACACCAGAAGATCCAATTTCGCAGCTCTCGTAACGGCAAGCCCGACGAGAACACGGGATAACGAAGCCACTACCTTTAGGCGTCCGATTGGTTTAATTAACCCTTTGAAGCATATTGCTCTGTCTATCCTCAATTTTTTATGGAAACGTTCACCCGGAGGGCATCTCGGATTGTTTATTACACCGATAAAAAGGTTTGGTAATATCAACTGAGGTTGTGGGTGGCGAAGGAAATGTTTGATTGATTGAACCAATATTTTTTACAATCAATAACAGCACAGTCAATTCAACTAAATATTCGGTCACACGACTAAATATTCGGTCACACGACTAAATATTCGGTCATACGACTAAATATTCGGTCACACGACTAAATATTCGTTCAATCAACTAAATATTTCTTTCGCCACCCGCAACCGCAGCTTAGTTGATATTACCAAACCTTTTTATCGGTGTAGGGGAGACCGGGGCAAAATGGGACAGTGAGAGCCAAACTCAATCTCACAATCATTTTTCGATGCCCCATTTTGTCCCAACGATACATCCGGATTTTCAAACCCCTTTTGCCCCACATACCACCATCGCCATCGTCCAAAAGTTATTGGAAAATTGCGATTTGTCTCATTATCCCGTTTTGCCCCGCTGTGCCATTTTGCCCCGCTCTCCCCAACGAATCCAAAAACCAGTCGCAATGCCGTTCTCAGCCAAGTTTTATCTCTTTCTTTTATCCGAAAGAATTTGGTTTTTCACTTCGAAGCAGAAGAGATGTATACTGCAATCTCGGGAATCGCCGAATATAATCTCTCTTTCGTAAGTACCCGATGAAAAAAAATCTCCGAACATCGCACACCTCTGTCGTGGTGAAAGTTGCAACTTTGAAATGAGCATTCCCATGGACATCGTGACGGTATCATTGAAAAAAATCTGCGCCTCCACAGCCATGTCTTCCTCTCTTGGCGAAAATGATGTACAACACTGTGCCAAAGCGGCAAAAAAATATAAGAAGAAATCCGGTAGCCGAGGATTGATCGACATCTTCGTAAGACTTCGCCATCGAGAAGTGGAGGAATGCATGTAAACTTCAGTAGATCGACGTGAAGCATAGCAAGAACAACATGCCAAAGTCCCGCGATGCTGATCGATAACTCGATAGCCGTGCACTAGCCGACTCATCGTTCGGTTTTGCCCTGGATCGAAGTTGTCTGAAACTGTAGCAGCGGAAGGAATATAAAAAGGGAGCGACGGTGCAGCAACAGACAAGCAGCCCAAGTTCGTGGATCGGGAACTCCTCGTTGTGTACCAGCGCCGCTTTCCGTGAAGACGAGACTGCGGCGCGGGCTGCGAAGGTTCTGAAAGAAGCTTTTCCACGATCTGTACTTCGGTGCGGGAATGCTGAGGTTCGGCATAGACGAGACCAGTGACACACGTATATGGCTAGATGTACGGGAACGGAGGAACGTGATGCATAGTGTGCCAAGAACCGAACTGCCAGATCGCCCGAAAGCTTGCAGTGTGTACGTTTATACAGCTCCGTAAGCTAGACGGACACTTGTGTGTTGGAAAAGGATGACTCATAGAGAGCGTCGGACGCGGAGAAAATGGGAGCCCTGGATGCGACGTAGACGAGTTTCGTCCCCGTACAGTTAAAGCGATACGCTCGAAACTTTTCGAGTAGAGCTTTTCAGGATTTGTATCTCGGCTCACGTACCGCGGTCCAAAGCTCGGCGTCGAACGTCGCCGCCGCGTCCAAAGGTGCTCGAACCAATAAAGCTTTTCGCGCCAACACACTCTTTCGTACCCACTGCGGTCCGACGGGTCTCACTATCCCGAAGCGAGCGAAACGCGTTGGTCCGATTTTACATCCCTTCCTGGCTGCAGGCACTGGACAGTGTAGATAAAGATAAAGTTTTAAAAAAGTGCCATTGAAGAAAACCCGAAAGAGAACATTCTTCATACCCGAAAGCCACGAGCGAGGGTTTGAGAAATTCATGCAAATTCTGTTGTTGGTGTCTTGTAAGGCGTGCACTGCGAATGCATTTATGCAACCAAAGAGAATATCTTCGCGTCGCTGTACCTTCCTCTCATAGAAGGATATGAAGGTAAGCTCCTACAAAAACCCGGTCGCTGAGGAAGAATTTGCTACAAGAGAGGGATTACTTTTTTTTTTGCCTTAACGCAATTTTGACTCGCATGCAATACTTCAAACATTGGCGATTTTAATCTTCGCTAATGGTATGATATTAAAAAGGATACACAGCAGACTAAGTTAGCACATGACGAAACCGTAATTTCTCTTATGGCAAAAAGTCTACTGTGGAGTTTCTACATTCCGTCTATCTTATTTCTGTATTGAACGCCTGCTTTGAATGAGAACAACGAAAGCGGGTGCCTCTTCAGAAGTTTCTCACCGAATTTACTTTTTCTCTCCCTTTGCGGCCTCGGGTTGAGGCACACCGATATTCCTCATTGTTCCACTGAGCATTCGGATTACTTAATTTTTTTTTCCTTAACGCAATTTTGACTCACATGCAATGTTTCAAACACTAACGACTTTTATCTTCGCGAATGGTATGATATTACAAAATATATACGGCAGACTAAATTGGCACATGACGGACTCGTTATTTGTCTTATGGCAAAAGGTCTACTGTGGAGTTTCTACATTCCGTCTATCTTATTTCTGTATTCAACGCCTACTTTGAATGAGAACAACAAAAGCGGGTGCCTCTTCAGAAATTTCCCTCCGAATTTACTTTTTCTCTCCCTTTGCGGCCTCGGGTTCAGGCACACCGATATTCCTCATTGTTCCACTGAGCAGAGAACTTGCCACGATCCAATGTCGAAATGAATCGGCATTTCCGATGACAAACTTTGAGACAGCGGGCGGCGTACGGACTTAACTGCGGAATGACTCGGCGAGGACTCGTCGGTGTTTCTCATCCCCCATTTTCGCCAATGCCACTTCTTCAGCGCCTCGCACCTCTCGACAACAGGCGTCGTCGCCAACGACGACAACCGACGAAGACGACGGAGATGAGGCTCGAGGACATTCCGAGACGCAGCGAACCAGCAATTCTGTCTTTCCTTCTTCTCTCGTTGCTGAGCACGTTTCACCGTCAAGCCTGTCGTTTCTCACACCCGCCGAAGGCTGTGGCGCTCTCGTCTCCTTCGGCGTACTCGTCCTTATCCCCCGTGTTTGTTCGCCCGCCGATGTCGAGCACTTCGCGTAACCGCGGTGTTCGAACTGCTCGAATTATTCCCGAACTGCGGGATAATTAACGAAGTTTTGTCGGAACAATCAGTTCTCCCACCCGACCCCCTGAACGCCTGTCCGTAGCTTCCGCACCCACCCCGTATACTATCTTTGTCCCTTCAGGCATCCAACGACCGCCAACCAATGTTGCACCATTCCTATAGCTCGCCCTATGACGCCTGGTTTTACGAAGTCTCCGGAGCGTTCCTAGGAAATCTCGAAGTTGCACCGACGATTTTCGTCGCAAGCCTTTTTATTATCTTGAGAAAATGCCAATAACGCGATTAGCGAAACGCAGGCGAAGACGCAAACTGTTTTCGGTTGACTATTCGCCGATCTTTCCGCCAGCACTCTCGTGGTCTCGTAAACTCGTGTCGTATTTTTCCCCCAAAAAATTGTAAAATTGTAAGGATGTTTGTGTACTAGAAATTTTTGTTAAATGTGGAATTTTTTTTTTTGCCGCTCCCGTTTCAATCTATCCCGTCGCTCGGTGTGACGACTCTTCAAAGTATTTCGAAGATTCATTTTTGCATTACCTTGACGGCGAGTGAAAGATGAAAAGTAGAGATGTATATCACGGATGTGGAATAGAATAGAATATTTATCGAAGTTCGAGGAAAATAGGCAAAATTTAACCGCGGAGAATGAAGCTCGGGGCACAATGGTGAAATATTTATGGTCAGAATAAGAAATTACTGCGCTATGTCGACCAATGTAAATGTCGACCACCTCTTAGTTCCTGCGATGCAGACCAGGCGTTACTGAGGGTAAGCGGGGCAAACGGAAAACCCTGGGGTAAAACGCATCCGTACCCTCTATATGAGATGGAACTTTTTTGCGTTTCGCGAAACATTTGTATAAACAGACGCTGTCCCTTGGAAAGCAGATGTGGCTAGAGAAAAATAATGAAAAATAATCTAACGAATTATGTCGGTTTCTTATCCAAGAGTGCATAAACGTTATGAAACATTGCTACGCAGAAAACGGTAAAATATGACGACGAAACACGGGTAAAGAAATTACTCTCGGGATTGCCAGAAGTAAAACTATACGAATTTCCCTGTTACTGCCACCAAAGATAAGAAGCGACAAGATAATCCAACTATGACGGAGCATTTCGTTCCAAAACTACTTCAATATACCATCACATAGATTATATGCAAATCAAAAAGTTCAAATAGTACCTCGAAACAACGATGGAACCGCGAAAAACAACTCGAGTTGAGAAATTAAACGATAACTTGCGGAATATATTCTTTCCCATGACATTAGAATGTAAACGATGCCCGATTCCCGAGAACTTCGGCGAGTCGCTAACCCGCCTTCGCGAAGTGTCTCGCTATCATAATAACTTCCTCTTGAATATTCCGGACATATACCAGTGAAAGTTTCACATGTAGGGAGCTTCGTCAGTGCGAGCGACGGGAAGATGCAAAAAGCGCGAACCAACGATATTCGTTGTCTTTTCCATTTTCCACGCTAGCTCTCACGCACGCCTTCAATCTTTCTCGGTAATTCTCTTTTTCTTTATTTTTCCTGCGAGAAAAAATCCCCGGGGATCTTCCGAATGGTTGTAGATACATGTGTAGACACTTTACTTGTGTACCGATACAGTTACAGTGATCGTTTATATAACCGACACATCCCTTTTTGCGTGTGGCTGATATCTCCCGCAGGGTCTCGGTTCTCCGGCAGCGGGAGAAGCCTTGAGCTGTTGACTCTGCGCGCCGAGCCCAAAGAATAGGGGTAGCGCACCTTTAAATTTCAAGGTAGTCGTCGTCCGGGGAACGCTCAGGATTCGGTAAAGGTTCCGCGTCCCGGAACCGAGCGCGAGGCAACGGAGAATTCCCCCTAACCCCGGTAACTGTCGACCTCATTGTGTGGACAACGGCATAAAATAACTGGCATGAATCCGCGACTACACTTCGCGTCGACCAACGACACGGAACCACTCGTCGATGAAACATTTTTCAACGCATGAATATTATCTTTGTTCCAGAAACCTCCGTTTCAATTTTACCGGATGAAAAATTTCTTGGCAAGGGAAGCCCTCCGTACACAGCAACCCGGCGAAATCGCGTAGACACATCGGTGGACCGTTCATTCGCGACACCTCGGGATCTACATCAAGAGGTAAAGTAAAAGTTTCCAGACTTGATGAAAAAAAAATAATGCAAACAAAAAAAAACAAAGAAGAAATAGTCACAGTTTTCTCGGGACTTTACTCGACGACTCTTTTTATCGCTTTGTCTCTCGCGAATGCGGATTCCAAAAGTTGTTATCGTTGTTTCTTCGGTGAGCGAGAGAGGGTGAAAAAACAAAACGAAAAGAAGAATAAATAAATATCTGAGAGAATGAACGCGTACTAAAGGTGACGTTCGGACAAGGGGTTGCAAGAAAAGAAACTGCGGTGCAGTTGCGAGAATGGAGGGCAGGAAGAGGGTCGGATAAAAGTTCTTGAAACAGCCCCGAGAAACATTATATTCTTATCGTTTCGCGGGAGTCGAGAGTGTTAGCTTCTCGAAGCTATGTATAAGATTTATATATAAATTTCTCGCTTTAAAATCTGCGTTGCATTTTGCCCCGGACGGTCTCGTCGGCTCATTCCTGGCCCTCCGCTATCTCGGCGCAGTTGGCCAACTTCTTTCTTTCGTTCTTTATCCTCCACCCTGTGGACCGCTGGTTTCACCACCGCCCATCCTAGGCCGCGACCCCGACGTTCGCGTCTTCCCGTCCAACCGCCTTGGCCTCTCTTGTTTCAAATATCGCCAAAACTTTCGTGCCCCCGCGACCTCCGACATCGCGTCAGAGTTATTGCACCCTGTGCTTTTTATTGCACGAGTTATTGCGCATCAAGACGGCGAGGCCGGGCAACAAATTTTATCCGGTGGAAAACCACGGTAGGAATGGAAAGGATGCAATAGACGAAGGGCGATATAAGAAGGCAAGCCGGAGAATGCATGGAAAGTACGGGAATAGCGAAAGAATTTCTGAGAACGCAAGACGGCGATGCAACAAAATGTATGCTTAAGAAGGTTAAAATTCAAAACGGTATTTCAATACGCGTTCAGATGCCGGTGATGTGGGTTGATACGAAAATTAAGGGACAGTTGTTGTCACAAGCTAAGGTAGTTTAGCAACTTCGGAGGCTTTGGCTAAGAAGCGTTACACGAAGAACAATAATTACCCAGCTCGGGTTTGGTTTGGATGGCGGGCACATCCAGCAGTGGCGAGGGACAGGCCATACTCATGCGCTTGGTGCAGTCTTGCGCCAATACTGAAGTCCAACTGCCAGCCAGACTAACCCCTGGGTAATTGCCCCATCCAATCGTGTGGTTCAATACGCTCCTTGCGATTATTTCGACTGGGGCAATAACGCATTTGGTTGCCAAGCACTTAATTTGCTGGACGATTAAATTAATTGGATGGCGAAACCATTAAATAATTCGGATCTCGGATAAAGGGACCTTTGATCATGTAAAAAAAACAGTAGATTTACATGCAATTTGAGTTTGTTTGTTTGCGAGTTTATTCTGTATACAAGACGGCAACGACCTCATGTCATGAGATTTAAAAAAACGTTGGAAATTGAAATTTCCATATTGCTTCCTCATAACGATGGGAATTGGAATTTTCATATCGATTCCTAATAAAAGTTGAAAATTTAAATGATTAAATCGCTTACTCATAAAAATTGAAAATAAAAATTGTCATATCGCCAAAAATACAGACAATTCTTCCTCATAGAAGACGCTTCGCGAATAAAGGAACATTATGAGAAAGCGATATAATAATTTCAAGTTTGATTAGAAAGCAATATGAAAATTTCAATTTTCACCTTTTATGATGAAGCAATATGAAAATTTCAATTCTAAACTTTTTTTAAATCAAAACAAAGCTTTCTCTATGAGGAAGCATAAATATGTACAACTGTATATATACGTCGCCTGCACGATGCATAGGGCACACGGGTCTGTAGGGGACACACGGGTCAGGATTGAAACCGAATTGAGGGCTTGTCTCCATTCCGCCGGGAATTCTCTGGCAATCAGTTCTCGCGACGTATCGCGCCGTCCCAAGCGTGGCAGGTGACGCCGTTGGAAGCAAGACGACGGTCTCGGCGAGTTACATGCATGCGACGTGTGAATGCGCCAAAACTCGGTAGCGGATATCGAGGTCGAGTTCGACAGCTTATACAGGATGTTCCAAAATATGATGGTGAAGGGGGTAGAGCGAGGTTGGCTGCACGAAATTGGACAAATATACTCGCTTTGAAACATTTTTTTCATAGACGCATTGCTTTCGAATTGCTTTTCGAACGGGGGTTTCAGAGTTACTGGGAGATGAATATCGGCTTCTGAAGCGGCTCGAACGAAGCGCGCTACGGCAAATCACATCCGGTTTGAAAATTCATTTTCAGACCGGAAGTTCACTTCCGGGTTAAAATTTTTTTTCGACGACAAGTGACGTCATGTAAGGGGGAAACGTCACTTCCGG
Organism: Ichneumoninae sp. B BG-2022a; assembly: GCA_030522725.1. NCBI lineage: Eukaryota > Metazoa > Arthropoda > Insecta > Hymenoptera > Ichneumonidae > Ichneumoninae sp. B BG-2022a. Next base: position 104,297 of record JAPYZD010000047.1, read on the forward strand.
CTTGAAAATGTCAGCATTCGACGGGAAGAGAAATTTCCTATAGCGTCATTTGCGTCGGAAAATAAAATTCTCAGACCGGAAGTGCCGATTTCCTCATGACGCCTGTTCCAGTGGAAAAATGGTGGAAAAAAGACAAATTGCGAGGTTCGAACTCTTGACCTTAGAATTAGTACGTGAGGGCCTTACCAGTTGTGCCATCTTAAATATTCGTATAAAAAATCAAGGATTAATATTTAATTGGGTGCTCTCGCTTTAATGTTTATCGCTGATCGTTCAGTCGTCCAGGCGAAATAGCAAAGTATAAAAAAATATTACGCTTACATTTTGGGACACCCTGTACATGCATCGCCGCTGAAACTGCTGATATAGATTGTGTCGGTAGAGGGGGGGGAGGGGGGGGAGTATGATGGAAAAGTATATATACACGAAAACGCCACTGAAGCAGTTCGCCGCGTTCACCTGAACAGACCGTATGATCACTCGGGCTGGCAGTAGCCATTCGCAACGCTGAGCACAAGGTAACACAGCTCGTCGGCGACTAGCTGCGGTCCATTGCGAGGTCATCGAGCGACAACAAAGTCTTTTCGATTTTGAACCGCAAGTTAAAGCGGGACACATCGTCCGCACGAAAAGCTCAACGTTACGTTCGAACGGATGAAACTTGTAAAATAAAAAAATAATATTAAGCTGCGCGAAAGTAAGCCGCGTCGTCTGCCGGTAGCATGGCGCGATGGGTTCGGCGTCAACAAAGTATAAAAGGGTCCGGCAGGCATCGAAAATAACCCAACCCTGTGGGCGCCGTTAATGGATTTCCATCGTAATAACATAAATTGTATTTCATTCGAATAATGTAATTTGAAATTTTAATAAAACAAATCTTGCAACCGGTGTAGGTGAGAGTGGGGGAAAATAGGACAGACGGTCAAAACGCAATTTTCCGATAACTTTTGGACGGAGGCGGTGGTGGTGAGTGGAGCAGAACGGGCTTCAAAATCCGGATGTATCATTAGGACAAAAATAAGGCATCCAAAAATTTTTGGAAATTTGAATTTTGTCGCACTGTCCAGTTTTACCCCGCTCTCCCCTGCATTTACTGAAACTGAAACAACCATGTGAGTATTGTAACGACCGAGCGAATTAATAACGCGTGTATTTTAGGGCGGATATTATGAAGTATGCAGCTAAATATCTCGAGCACGAATTGTCACACGTCTGTGCTCTTTAAAAGTCCGATCAAAACTCTCGTCAATCGGTCATGTGTACATTTGTCATTTATCATACCGAACAATTTTCATTCATTTATGCGATATCGTGTGTTTCAGTAAATCCTTATCTCTGTACTCGTTACAGTCTATATTTTCACATTCGGCTACGGGAGTATTAAACGGGAACGTGATATCGATGATACTAATGGGACGTAGCGATAACGAGTATAAAACTTGATACGCCCAATTTTTGGCTTCAATGCTCGAATCACATTCCATCCATTCGAACCGTAACAACTTATATTCTGCCTTATCAATATCGGAAGATCGCCGTGCGGTTTGATCGCATTTTATCTGAGAATGAGAGCAGGAAGGGTGGGGGAGTCGCCGCTGTAAAACGGTACCGCAAAAGAATCGACCGATAATTCGAGGCATTGTGCAACGATGAACACGCCGCATATTGAATACTCGAATACGATACTGCGGGATTCTCTGCTCTTTCACTATCCCTTTTCCACCGTCCTACCGCGATGCGCCTTTCTCTCCCGTATCGAACGAGTCGAGCCAGGAAAAGAGCGAACTGGAGCCGATAGACTCGATAGATATTCACAGCCGCAGTTATGACGTTCATGCTGCTGCTGCTGCTGCTGTTGCTGCCGCAAAGCTCGAAGAACCGACTCGAGTTCTCGATGCAGCAGCCCACACGAATGCGAAGCCATTCCCTGAAACGATCCATTCTTTAACCATTTTCCGGCCTTTTCTCTCCTCGTTGCCCACCGGTTTCTGGCATTAAAAAGCCAGCATAGGAACTACCAGTACCTTACTACGTTTGCGACGAAACGACGAAAACGTGGTCGCAGCATCGACCCGGAGTCCATCTATCGGGTTTCATGCGGAGCCGAAACGAACGAACCTTTCCAGTTCGACAAGACGTTGCACCTTCGCTCGGCAATCGAAAATTCCCCATCAACGCCTTATAACATAAGTACTAATACTAATACGTAATCTACGGAAATTTTCAACCGAACGTGACGTCATCAAATTTTTAAAAAATAGTATAGTTTTTTTTCGTCTGATTGTTTCCTCACTTCCGGTAGTCTTGTATAAAACTCTGGTAAAGTAGTTCCTACTTTAAGTACCTTAAGACTCTTTTCAACTTTGCTCTAATCCTTTCTTCGCACAGTGCTGAGAGCACGTCATCCATCAGGAGTACAACGGAGTGAAATCATCCATTATCCATGTGTTCTTAGTCCTATGAGGACGTTAATCCAAATTGCACTTGCCACGAAATCCTTCCTCACACGGTGCAGCTTCCCACGGTAAATTCACACCAAACTTTCGCCACTTACACCTATTTACAAAAGGGAATTCTCAAGTGCTCTGCAATTATAATAAACTTCACGATCGGTGTTGGAGTACTGACGAGAGTGTCGGGAATCACCGGAATGTCTTCACATCTCTCTTAAGTTTAGTAATCGGCATACTTCAGTATCAGCCTGTCTGAGTAGCAATAGTCCCTTGGCTGCCTCCACTGATACCCTCTTGACTTTCAACGAGGAAGCCGGTAAATTTGCAAATTGCTATTCATATCGTAGCGAGGCAGTGTACACGCCACACTCTCGACGAGCGAAGTAGGATGCATCGAGGGCGAGCACCTGGGGTATCTTCTCCGTGAGCTGATTTTCGAGGAGGCGCAGAAGCAGTTTCGAGAGGGAGGATCCTGCCGAGAGGCACTTCACCAACTGGATCGACTACAATTTCTATAGATTCGTGCGTACCCGGCTCTCAATCATTGCACCAGTTCCGTCTTGAAAATTACCGGGACAATTCTGAATATCAATTCAGCGGCGTGAAGTTTTGTGCATGCTCTTTTTTAGGAATACATTGACGTTCGCGGTCAAATAAAAAAATAAAATAAAGTCAGGTATTTAATGGATTTTTGAGATCAGCAAACTTCACCTTTTTTATTGATTTTTAACTTCATATATTTATTTATATAGCAGTAATAGTAGTGATTTATAATTATTAGTCGATTTATTCTAACGCAATGGTTTTCATTCCTTCCGATTATATGAATTATTCCAAGGATATGAATAAATGTATAATGCTCTTGTTAATTGCCTCTTATTCGACGCATTGAACCAAACTCCGCATGTACTGAGATTCCCTAATCAAGTCCTTGCCCTCAGACGGAATTTAGCCAATTGCTCAATGAAGCGCTCACATTATGCTAATAAATCTGATGCCATTCAGCCGGTAATGAGGGAAGCACCTAGTTAGGATCAAATATCCCGACGAAGGACTAAAACAAGACTTCTCAACATATAAAATACTGCTGGAAACTAAGGATAAAACAGTAAACACGCCAATTACACTTCCACCTAACATTTGACCCTTGTTTCCGCTGCTGTGTCGAATGAAAACAGCACGTCAGGAAGCGAGAGGTGCACAATCCGACTCCGGAAAAACGAAACGTCCATTGCTCTTCGCGTGTGAAGGCCTCGACGTTAACGGCTTGATTATTTACCAACCCCGAGAGAAAAAGAAAGCCAGTGAACCGATTCACAGCACAAAGTGCCTCGCCCGTTTCCTTCGGCAGCTCTGAGAGCACGAACCGCGCAAACAAGTATCGAACTATTATTCATGAGACGTTCTCAGACTCACGCTCGATAAATTTAACGTCCGTCGTTGAATTACCAAGCTGGAGGTCGTCGTCCTTGTCCGTCGCCGTCGTCACCGGTGTTGGCGGTCAGGAGATCAGCAGTACATGGGATATAACAGATGAATTGTCTCTCGCCCGATTGCGGCACTGCCGACAACTGGTTGGCGATCAAGCCAGCCATATAAGAACCGGCACTCGATCGAGCGAAGTAATTCTTAGGTAAGCTTTTCGTTCAGACCCGTTCTCTCCTCTCTCTATCTCTCCTTGGGGGCTTCTCAGAGATTTCTCGCCCGAGTGCCTCGTTCCTTTCTCGTCTGTATGGTAAACGATCGACCCTCGTAAAGCTCGGCTCTCGCTCGCCCGATCTGCCCCGATGCGCGTCTTATACGCAACATATACTATTCCAGTGTTCTTAACTCACTCATGCTCGGTACTCAAGTTCGCTATTCAAGCTCGTTCGGAGAACCCCCCTCCCCCCCCCTTCTGCCTCCGTTTATTCTTACCGATCGTTCGATCCGTCGTGAAATACTTCGCTCACGGTAGCTCGCCGCTGGCTGTTTGGCCACGACAAGTTACTCCGCGACAAAGGTCGAAGTTTACGGGACGATTACGTCGCGACCTCGCTTCGTGAACTCGAGAAGAGATAAAGCGAAGAGACGAAAATGGAGGCTGCAGTTGCAGAAAGAGCCCCATCCGAGTGCTCTGGTAGCGGTGCATCGGCAACGGAAGTGGTAGTAGTAACGGAGCTGGTAGTAGCTGTTCCTCCCATTACATCGCGCTCAGCCACACGAACGATCCCCACTTGAACTCTCGTGCAATTAACTAAACTACCGTAGTTACAGGATTTACAAACTTTATGCGGAATCTCGGTGCTTTTACACGGAATAAACAGTCACTGTACGTTGTGCATATCGCGCGAGGCCTCTCGAATTCGAGGGAACGAAGCTGGAGAAAACCGTGAAATGGGAAATCATTTCGAAAACAGCTCAAGCGGCGACCAGCTGACAATTTTCTCGAATAGATTTCTGTTGCCGTTACCGCTACACGTTACTGTAACGACTGCTGTAAACAAAGAGGTCGATACATGCATAGATAGTTTAGCCATTGGCGAATACACGCCGTGCCGAAGCAGCTATTCTACACATGCTACACGTTAATTCGCACCGCGCACAACCCAGGTCAAAAAATGAGGTTGTAAAACCGGAAGTGACGACATCTTGGGGAAATGATGCTTCCCCTAGACGACATCACTTCCGGTTTCAAAAAGAGATTTTCAAACCGGAACGGACGTTTCCTTACGTAGCGTCACTTCCGGTAGAACTTTTTTTTTAACCGATAGTGACGTTGTCTCTAGATGACGTCGCCACCGGTCGAAAAGTGACAGAAGCGACTTAATTTAAGGAGGTTGGAGCGAGTGGTGTTCATTTTGCCTAAATTCGAGAAATTCGGGCAAGAATTGCAAACACTTCCCAATGTTATAAAAATCTG